>JAHDVE020005812.1:0-58347 GCA_022606495.2 Halesus radiatus | reverse complement strand
TTAAGTCTTCCATCATTGCACAATCAACATTTTCCTCTTATAATAATGGTAATAGCAGTTTTTCAAATACTGTCAGGTTATTCATAAACCGGGAATGTTTGTCTCTTTTTTAAATTAAAATTTTATGTAACAAATAAAGAAACTACTAGAAATAATTATTTTATTACTGTGCCCCATTCTACCAACATATAAAATGACAATAACCAACCGAAAGAAGCATAAATTTTACAAATTTCGCGCTATTCGTCCCACATGGCTTAAGAATACCTTTGTAAACTATCGGTATGCAAATATGGATCTTACGATAAATAATGATACAAGCTAAACTGCCGTGATCTTGTTTGATACACTAATTAACGCTTTGATTATTGAAGATAACATTGAAATATAAACCTTAATGCATATAATAAATAAAGGCTTAAATTGCTTGCAAGATATCACGCAGTTGTCTATAGCTACTTATTTGTCTATCAAAAGCGGACCTTATTGCCGGAGGAATAATGGGTAAAGACAGCTGTTTAACTGTCGATCAAATATAGACTTTATTAAAGAAGTTATAGAGGATAAAGTTGCTTGCATGATTCAAAATTCCTCTATTATAGCTGCTTATCTTTCGATTAAATATGGACCTTACCGCAAAGGTAATAGAGGATGAAGTAGCTTGCAAGATGGTGTACTTGTCCCAAGTTGCTCATGCGTGAAGTGAGTCATGCTTGACATGCTTCAGTTGCTTCCCTGATTTCCCAGTCGTTGTGTCAAAAGCAGCGAAAGAGTTGTCATTTGTATTTATTTTGGAAAAATCATCAAGATACCTGGGAAATTATGGAATTTCAATATGAAGTCAAGGAGCTTCAGTCAGCAAATTTTTTAATCATCAGCGAAGCGGACGTGGTGTCTTATTATAAAATCAACACCGACGACAGAAGGTTACAGATGTTTTAATAAATATTTTCTCGCGAGTTAAAAAACGGTACCGCATTTTACCGTTCCTAGATTTTTCTAGCAATAAATACAATAGATTCACCCCTCGCACGAATAGTTCTAACATGAAATGTGTTAGGGTATATTTTCTTATAAGATTGTCTTTTTAATGTCGGGTTTATTCAGTGTATATACATTATGAAGGTTGAATTTAATTTCCAAAATAGGAAATTATTTATAGTCACGGTCTCGTTCATAAAGGGATCGTTCAATGTTTGTGTGGCAGTGCGAATCGGAGGAATTGCAAAAACTGTTTCATTTGTTTTTATTCGTTTTCTTCTATAACTTTGTTTCAATGAACTATATTCATAATGTAGGGAACAGATTTTACAATTACCCTTTCATATTAATTTCCCGCCCATTATGTTGACTTTATTGCTTTACCCGGCTTCACCCAAGTTTCGACATTATTTTTTCTTAAAACAATTGAAAATGTTGAACAAAAATATGGTATTTTGTATTTTTTTGACAGTTAAATTGGTATTTCTTCATTGCTCATGACGGAAATCTAACTGCAAAACATGCAAATTCTAGACAGAAAAAGCTGTGCATTTATCTTAATGACGCTTAATTCTTTCTACGTTAAAGAGTTTTTGTTGCTTCAGATGAATAGATTTCTGCTTTAAGGTGGCAATTGACTTGAGCATTTGCTCGTTGTAAATATTTGCTGAATACTTACCTCAATAAACAGACTCCCATGTGAGGTGCGCTCGCAACGATGTTCGCCCAACAGCGACTGACATGCGCCGAATGGCAAATATTACAAAGGGATTCGCAAAAAAACCAATGTCCGGTCGGAGCACGCTCGACGCTCACCCATGAGTTGCTCAGCTTGCTGTATGGATATGGCGATTATTCTTATTGGAACATGTTCAAATGCTCAAGTCAATCGCCACCTCAGATTAAAAAATAATTGTGTTTTTCTGTAGACAGCTGTAAACTCAATTTTAGAAGGTTTGTGAAACTTAATAATTAACTTCACAACACACAGACCGTGATGCCTGTATTTTTAATGAATAATTGGAGCTCTTCCTCAAAGAATGACCATAATGACTAAACTTCTCCTGGTTCTCAGCAAGCTGCAATCTTTGGAGCACTGGCGTCAGGTGGGAATGCTGTCCTTCTACCGGTATTTTAATGGGAAATGCTCCGAGGAACTAGCGTCATTTATCCCTTTGGCACCGGTGCATAGTCGGAAAACACACCAAACGCTTGCCCAACATTTGCACACGGTTGACATTTGTCACATGAGAACGGGTCGCATCTACGACTCGTTCTTTTGTTCAAAAGCTCGGCTCTGGAATGATCTACCGGCCTCTGTGTTTCCTTCATCCTACAACATGGGTCTCTTCAAGACCCAAGTTCACTCCTTTCTATCCTCTTAAAGACCCTCCACACAGCATCTCCAAAGATGATACAGGCCTTGAGGGAAATTATTTCTCTCAGGGTTTCCTGTGTTACTGTAAAAAAAAATGGAAGAACTCCTTCACACCTGCATAATACAGGAAAGCAATACCAGCCAGTAACAGCCTAAAATAAAATTTATACCCAAAGGAGCTGTGAATTTTATACAAGTTTAAGGATTTATAGTAGAAAGGGTCTTAGATTATTTTACTGGAACAACTAGAGATAAACAAAAGAATTAATGATCCGAATATAACGTTAATTAATAAAATTATCTATTCTCCACTTAGGATTTTTTGAGTAATGCGTATAATAAATAAGATTTACCCAAATCCAGAAGGTGGTTTATTATAGATTTATATAAATTAATTTAACAATAAAATTAAGATCAAAATATTAGATAAACGATAAACGAGTATGCAAACAAGGTGAAGATATGTGACCTGTACAAGTCGTGAGTCGCAAATGTTTTTGCTTTTGGATAACAGGGTCTGGGACGTTTTCCGCCAGTGGCGCTAGTGCATGAGTTCCCAACTAGTCGATCCCAATAATTAAAGTTGTGAATTTTGAAAATAATTTTTTATTATATTTTAAATTTACAACCATGGATGAAAAATTTATATCCTAGTTTTAGGGCAAATTGGTTTTACTAGATTTGTTCTTATCTGTTAACACGTTAACCGCCATGTCAGCCACCGGTGGCCGACACTGAGCCATTACAATCATGCCGTGACAGCCACCGGTGGCTGACGCGACATACCTCACTTCGACTTGCCGTTTTGCGCTGTCGGCCGCGCGCTCTGTACAAACTGCTATTCATAATGTCCGACACGGATAAAACCTAAAAACACAAAAACTATTTTTGACATTTTAAAAAAAACGATATTGGCGGTCAATGTGTTAACCCTTTGAGGTACAAGATTTCAAACAAAAAAATGCTTGTGTTGCACAGAATTTCGAAAAATTCGAAAAGTTCGAAAAGTACTTACGATATAGTAAGCCGTTGGAGTGGGCGGGACATAATTTAAACTGCTGTGTTATAAATTACATCCCACCATGCAGCAAAAGATAAAAAAAGGTGAGTTATTTTTGATACCACTATGCTTCAAGGGGTTAATGAAGCGGTTTAACAACAAACATTTTTATAAGATTCTTGTTAGAATTTAATCCTTAGGAAAATTAAGTTGAAAAGTAGCCCCCAATGTCTCTACCTCAAACTTGTGATCCTTTGTTGTTTAGATGTTTTTGTCTGTGGCGAGGAGTGGTTTTGTAGAAATTGGTTTTGATAATAGGATATAGGTAGAAATATGTACATAATCCAGATAAATTAAGGCAGAAAATAGTTTCCTATGAAATGAAGTATAAAAAGAATGCTCGTAAGTCATAGAATAAAAAAGAACACATGAAATGCGATGTTGGCGTGTTTCGTGATCTAACAGTCTGGCCATTCTTTGCTTAAATTTTAAATACAGAAATTCATTTCATCATCATTATGATTTCTGTAAAATGTATTGGCGATATAATATAATAATAATTCAGGCAATGTAAGAAAGACAGAACCAAAAGGTACTAGGTTAGTGGTGACATCGGTTTCCATCCAAATCTACTTGGAAGGCATTCTAGTGTGTTTTATCTATTCAGCGATTACGGAAGCATATGGCTAATTATTGTTGTGTTCTTTCTAGGAGGTATTACATGCAGCTGGAGAAGCTGGTAGATTCCCTGGGGGAACTCTCAGCAATAGAGCAGATGCTGAAGAAACCTATAACCACTTTTAAGAATCTCATCAATACGAATCATACAATCTACATGGCCCTGGATCCAGACTATAATAAGTAAACTACTTTTTTTATATTTTAAAGGAAAGACAAGCTGGAGGAGTTAACTAGCAGAGGATTGAACCCACGACACCGCAGTGGTAACCCGATGCTTTTGAAAACTTAACCACTAATGTTTATTATAATATTTTATGTAGATCAATTTTTTAAAGTCTCAACTGCTAAGAGTCTGTGGAATTATGTCAACCCTTTTTGGGTAATGCTGAGAGGCTGAAGGAAGCAGGAAAGAGGAAAGAGGAAGGTTGGAAATTACCTGACTATTCAAATCTGGTCTGATCATCTAAATGGTTATATGTCATTTTGTGGTTATGTTATGATGGTGAATAATACAATGTGGGCTATTTTTGCGTGCAGTGAAGCGTAATATCACATCCCAAAGTATAAATACGGATCCAATGTAATATATCATTTTGTATTACAATATGAACTCATTGAATTCTAAGATAATTAGATGCTGGCTTGTCATAAATCAACATTGCGAGTATAAATTGTTGCCCAAAAAGCAAATGGTGTTTGTGTATAATGGAGTTTTGAGAAAAGCGCATTTGTCTTAAAAATTATTTTCTATCCATTTTTTTTTTATTTCTTGTAAACTACAAATCTTCATCAACGGGAAAATGCTTCTCAAGTGGTTGATACAAAAATTAGTTAAATTTTTGGGAAATCACAAAATTCAATAATTATTTGTACTTCAAGTTTTAAGGTTTTTATTTGTGAACATAGATTGTTGCATCTAAAACTTTAAAGCATATTTTTGTTTTTGTTTTAAAAAACAATCCGTAACCCTCACAAATCAGTTTTTAGTTCCTCCTGAACAATTTATTTACATTTTTGAAAAGTGGGAGGTATTTTCCAAAGAAGCAAAGCTAGCAGTCCACAATGGAGTGCTGATACCAACCCTGATGTATGGCAGTGAGGCATGGAACTGGCAGAGGAAGACTGAAAGTAGACTGAATGCTGTAGAAGTGAGACTCTGAGACGAATGTGTGGTAAAACCATGTATGATCGTGTGAAAAATGTTGAGATTCGTAAAGAATGCAAGTAAGCGTAGTGAGCAATATTAAGAAAGGGACGCTTAGATGGTTTGGACATGTAGAGCGAATGAACGAAGAGAGGAGTGTAAGGAGAATATATGACGCGAATGTGATTGGAAGAAGAAGCCGGGGACGCCTGAGGAAGACATGGCACGATCGAGTGAATCAAATACTCAAGTCGGGCCATGTCAGAAATCAGAATAACAGAAGAGAATGTATGAGGCGTTGTATGAATGTAAATGAAGCAAGAAGTGTATGCCAAGATCGAGTTGTTTGGCGGTCCGACCTCTCTGCCTACCCCTGCGGTGAAACGGCGTGATGGTTAGTTAGTTAGTTAGTTGGGAGGTATTTTCTCGTTGATGACGAAATATTAATTAATTTTGATTTTGTTGCAAAATTCAATTTTGTTTATCTTGTAACATTGTCAGATGTACAAATTGGTAACTTTGCATAAGAACTGTTTACAGTTTCGTTTCCATATACATAAAGTTCATGTCTACTTTTTTTTATAGTATTTTGATATTTTGCATGGGAAAAATATGCAACTTTAAACAGTTCTTATGCAAAGTTATCAATTTGCACATCTGACATTGTTCATTAGGACAGTCCAAATGAGTCTGTTATTTATTCTATAATTCTGGTTTCCAGCGGCCAGGGTGCAGCCACCGGCTTCATTAAAGTGGGCAAGAAGAAGCTGTTCCTGACGGACGGGGTGCGGGAGCAGGTGGCGGTGGACATCCCTTGCGTGCTGGACTTCTATGTGTTCTCCAACCAGCAGCGCAAGGGCTGGGGACGGAGGATATTCGACTACATGCTTAGCGTGCGTTCAATTTATGCTTATTTTACAATGAGGCACTCCTCTTGTTTAGTCGTTGTCTCATCGAGACCCCCACTCAGTGTAGCCATTTAGCCTGTAGGTATCAGGATCAGATGACGTCACATAGTTGTCCTATTCCCAATGGCCTCATAATCGGGATAGACTGACTTCAGAGACATTTAGATCTGCTGGTGTTTTAATCGTTTTTCAAATTCGGTACATTCAATTATTGTACGAATAACCATATACAATAAAACTTACATTATTAGAATCTGCGTTAGTTTTTCCTTTTTCACCGGAGTTCCTCATTCTCCAGAACATGCTAACTTATGCGGGTTAAGTGTGAAATATAGAAGAAAGTGACCAAATAATTTGACTAACCTGGAAATTAATTTGAATTAATGAAGTGCTTTCAATTAGTTTTTGTAATGTCTTTGCCTTTGTATAATAGACTTACATTGGCTTAACATTTTTTTACGTTGATATTGGGATGGCAGAATAATAGTCAATAGACTGAATTAACACAATGTATTATCTCAGATGACAGATGGTAATGAAGAAACACTGGACAACCTTGCACGCTCTTATATGCCTACATTGTTGTCTCTCTTTCATACAAGACGTCAGTTGCATATTCGTTGCACTTTTAATTGAAACAATCCCACCACCCTGACACCGATTGTTGTCCACTTTAAAAATTCCACCAAATCCACAATAGTCTATTGATCATAACAATATGCAGGTAGTCCCTTTGTAGGAGTTCCCCGGTTAGTCGTATCTACATACTAGCTACATTACACAAAGAAATAACCAATATTAGCGACCGCCTAATCTTACAGTTAAACATCGACAAATTACACAATTTGTGTATCGCTAACAACTTTTTCTCAACGTAGATAAATGCATAACACTAACATTTTTTTCAAATCAAGACCCCGTTATCATTTAACTATGCTATAGACAACAAAATCTTGGAAAAAGTCAACAAATTAGGGATCTCGGAGTTTTGTTTTACACAATAAAATTTTATTATTTTAAATGATAAACTAATGTTTATAAGAGAAGATTTTTTATGCATAGCACAAATGGTAACAAATTATTTTAAGCAAAAATTATTAACCTGAAAAATCATACAAATTGAATAATCTTCCGAGAAAAAATACATGCTGCCGACGGGACACGAACCCGCGACCTTTTGTCGCAATTTGTATTTTTTCTCGGAAGATTATTCAATTTGTATGATTTTTCAGGTTAATAATTATTCTTTATAATAATTTGTTACCATATTTGTGCTATGCATAAAAAATCTTGTCTTATAAACATTAGTTTATCATTTAAAATAATAATATCTGGCAAGTAAAAAATATTCTTACAAAATAAAATGTAGATTCGATAGAATCTCGACGCCACCTAGTGAGAGAGTTAGCACTTACAATGCCTTTCCCACAAAAATAAAGATGGTTGTTTCCAGTGAGAAAAAATGTAATAAGCAATGATTGTAGTCTGAAGAACTAGTACATGTTGACTAATTTGGCGGGTAATGAATAACCTGCCGTAGCTCAGTGGTAGAGCACTTGTCCGGTAAACAAAAGGTCACGGGTTCGTGTCCCGTCGGCAGCATGTATTTTTTCTCGGAAGATTATTCAATTTGTATGATTTTTCAGGTTAATAATTATTGCTTATAATAATTTGTTACCAATTAAATTTTGTTAATCACATACAACAAATAACTAACAAAGGTATGGAGACACTGGGATTTATAATTACAACTATCAAAGTTATAAAAATCGTATATTTGTCATTAGTGTGCAGCTTACAATACAATACAATTCAATAGTATGGTCCCCATACTATCTTATTCATATAAAAAATATGGAACGCTTACAGAGCAAATTTTATGTTTTATTAACTTCAAACGACGTACATCAATTCAACGCATAAACTATACATTCTCGAAATGAGTGGCGGAATGTGGCGGTGAGTCAAGAAGGTTCTGGAAAGTTCTAAAAGGTTCGATAATCTTTATTTTAATCAATATATATTATAAAAAAAAGTATTCGGGAGCATTTCACAACATTCCAGAAAATCCCAGAACATTCTCGAATGTTCGGGAATAGGGAATCAGGAACATCATTGTGGAACATTCCAGAACACTCTCGAATGTTGTCCTGAGCGAAGCCTGGTACCCCAGCTAAAGTGTTTCAGAGCATTCCAGAACATCCTGGAACATTTTGGAATGTTACGGAATATTCAAGAATAGGGAATCAGGAACAGCATTGTGGAACGTTCCAGAACACACTCAAATGTTGTCCTGAGCGAAGCCGGGTACCCCAGCTAGTTAATAAATAAGTAAATACTAATCTAATAAATGAATTAAATAATATGCTTTGTATTCACCACTTTATTAACATAAACATATCTACTAAAGTATTACCCCTGATGAAGAAAGCATCGATTTCGAAACATGTAGATATCTTTATATTAATAAAGTGGTGAATAAGTATATTATTTAATTCATTTATTAATAATGACACCACGAAGTGAAAACCAATCGTTTGAAGAAATTACAAATACTAATCTGTTAATCATGCTGATGTCGGCATCCCGGCTGACTATCGCGTCAGGCTTTCCCTTATGTAGAGGAATGACAACACATCGACTGATGCAGTGTGTATTTATTAACTGAATTACAAGAAATCATGTTCTATACAAAATTATAACAAATCGTCCCTGCATATATAATATAGCTTATGTGATGATCGAATAAACACTCTTTTAAAAAATAATTGCAAAGACTAAATTTGCTAAAAATAATAGATTTGTTAAGCTGAAAGCTTGCCTAATAATTATAGAAAAATATTTTTTTAAATCTAGCCTTGCAATTATTTTTTAAAACAGTTTTTATTCGATCATCTCAGAATATACGAAACGTCACATAAGCTATATTATATATGCAGCGACGAAATGGGGTTACGCCCTTTGTGGTGTGAAATCGTTGCTCCCTCTACTACAGCTGGCTACTTCGTCCTCTGTTGAACTCTACAGCCGATTCACCGATCTTGAATTCATTGGCTTCTTGAGTTCAGTGAATTCGGTGCAGTATCATCATAAGTGTGGCAGTACAACGCATGTATCAGATCTAATGTATTGAACACCGCACCTTTATTAGGTCACCGAGAGTAATTATTTTTCCTTCTTCCAGGTTGAGAACCTGACTCCGGGCACGATGGCCTACGACCGCCCCTCGCCCAAGCTGCTCAAGTTCCTGCAGACGCACTACAGCCTCGTCAACTCTATCTGGCAGCCCAACCGATACACCATTTACAAAGACTACTTCGATAGGTACTCGCACACTAATAAGTCTGACAAACGTAACAACCGCCCTACTAGGTAAAACCCGCCGTCATGTTCTTTTATTTTGCCTGCCGTATTACATAGTAGCAATTTGCATGCATATCTTCTCAACTATCATATCTCATATATGTAATATACACATGGTAAGGAAATATTATATTTTTAATCATTGAAGATAATATCAACAAATCTCAAATGAAATATGAAACAGTAAAGACACAAGACAAGATAAAATAAAAATGTAACGGTCGCATCTAGGATTCAAACGGAATTGCGCCCACTGGGCTGATGCCACCATTTTTATCGATACCATACTTCAGTTTAAGAACTGTTAATATCATCTTCAATTAATTCCCATATATTTTGGCTTCTGTCTTTCTATATTGACTGTAAGATTCTACCCGAATTTATTTGCAATCTAGATAGTGTTTCGGACATACCTATCCGATTTTATTTATATGGGACATTTATTGACTTTTTCTACAAGTTACAATGAGGTTAATAAGGTTCAACAATTTATTCCAATAAAAATTAAATAGTACTTATATTATTGGGATGCCATGATGAAAAATGGATAAAATAAATTAGTGATACCTGCTTTTCGAAAGGAGATGATTTCACATCAAGGGTTCCCAACCTTTTTGAGGTTGCGATCTGCTTTTTACCCTAGTTTTCATGGAGATCGACATCTAACAAGAATTTTTGCTGTCATCTTTTTTAGTTCTTCTAAACTTTGACCATTAAACCTCTTCATTAATGGATAATCATGAATCTAGAAGAATCAATTTGCCCTACGACAAATACATTATTTTTTCATGCATGATTGTAAATTTAAAATACGGAAATAATAATTATTTACAAAAATCACAATCGTAATTTTTGGGATCAACCAAAATTTGCTCCGCGATCGACCAGTTGGAAACCCTTGTTCTGCATCATAATTTAAAGTAATTTTTTATTAGTTGTTGGAATAGAAAAGTGTTCTCTTGTATTTTTCATCTAAGAAACCATTTATTTATGTGGATGACACATCCACTTATATTTCACTGGAAAGATGCGCAAATCTCAATTTGACCCTCTATGTATTTATTTGAATTACGTTTACATACATATTACAATCATGGTACATATTGGTTTTACGCCTGCATTTTTCACAAGCAAACAATTATTATTAATGTAGTAATGCACCACTCGAACTGCACATTTCATTTTCCTTATTATGACTCATCTGTTTATGTTCTGTGGTCCTCAAGAACTCCCCGCACAATAAAGTATCGTTGTGGCAATTAGTAGAGACCTGAAAATTTCACATTTGCGATAACGCTTATTGTTATGCGAATTTCGAAATTTTCATGCGAATTATGCGAAATTCTCAATTTTTGGGTATATAAATAACCCAGAATTTTCATATTTTTTACGCAATATTCTGGTATTTTAAAATAAAAAAAATTATATTATGCATTCTAAATATTTCCCTGTCTACGGTATTGACAGGCTTAAATAGCCATAAAATGGAACGATGGTAACTTCATGTAGGAAACGCCACATACTGTCATTCTTTTTTCAATTAAAAAAATATGTATATTTTTTACAAAAGTTCCTCTAAAAGTAAGATCACCTTGATCACCTCGAATAAAACTGTCAACTTCTAAATTCTTTTATCCCTTTAAATTAGTATGCTTTTGAAAAAAAAAAATTATTGTAATAATAATAATAATAATAATCTATTTGTCATCTAAATATCCTAGCTGAAAAACCACCCCTGTACATTGTCATTTTAACAAAGGCGTTTCACACCTATTGAGATGGGGAGTAACAAATGTTCATATAGATATATAGAGATCCCTTCTTGTACTACATTGATCAGATGCGATGGTATGCCAGGTTTTTGTTGGTCCATTTGCCTTTGTTGATCCACCCACATTTGTTGATCTATTACCAATGCAGGTACATAATTGTTGATCCAAAGGATCAACTTTCGTCATATAGATTTTGCTATAAGCCACTCCCATTTTTTCATCACATGTACATTTTACACTTTTTCTCTTTGTTGATCCGATTTGAATGAACCAATCAGGGTGCTTTGTTTATGAAAGGTGTGTACCTGGTTCTTCACTGTGCTCATTTGTTGCAATGGACCATTTTTTTGTAAAATACCTATAAAAAAAAATAACACCACTTTTGTTATAAAATACCACTGTTTTTGTTGAAGAATAACCCCATTTCCCAAAATAACACAAATTTTTCAGATTTCAGGCAATAATTATTCTTTTGTAAGCTATTATGCAATTGCAAAGGTGGAACTATGCAAGTCAAGTTACATCCTGTGATTTTTCACAAGTAACTACATATTACATATGTACATAGTAATAATATAATAATGAATGATGATGTTTACAGTATAGGCAAGATTCTGTCAAACAGATGCGTTCCGGAGGCTGCGAATGGAGCTGCAGGGTCACAGAATAAACGTGGAGATTCTATAAGCAAGGTGAGGATGAACACACCCTTTTTCTGTCACTATTGCTTAAGGTTAAACGAAACGTGATACTCTCTCACAGATGATGCTAATTCAAATATTTTAGAAAAAAACACTTTTAGCACTTAATGCTTTTAAATATTGAGATGTATTGTTTGTTGACGGGTGTACATACAGAATATAAAATGTAATAAATTGTTATTGAAAGTTTAAAGCTTAAGTCCTTCACCAAACTTATATGTTAGTTTTACAATAATACATTGTAGTTTTTTAAAGGATTTGAGCTTTAAATCTACAGTAACAATTTCTTCCATTTCGTATTCTGTGTGTACACCTGTAAGTGGGAACTTCTTGACAGGGTTTCACTGTATATGAAATTGATAAAAACAGCGGTAGAGAATTGGTAGAGCTTCCTTCCTCCACAGAGCAAATAATACATAGAGATGCCCTAACATGCAAGGGGGAAGAAACCAAAATAAGGGGGGTGAGGTGGGCATGCCGCCAATTTAAGTAAAACAGCAAATAAGTAAAAAAAAGTTCGGCTTGTTTACAAAAACCGAATACAGTATTTAGTTTGACCCTTTTATAAATGTTTTATATTTGCTTACTGCATTCACGAAAAAACAAATGTGGACGGCAGTGAACTTGGCTGGTGCCAAAATGGGTGTCACGTGACCTTTGCCTCCACTTGTCGAAATGGTACATTAGGGCAAGTCTATTGATTTTGACATCAGTGGCTTCCCCAAATTTTGATGTCAGAAATATCTCTATTTCTCTGACACAGATTAGGACTTGTATCAGAACTCCGTCGTGGACTACTAGCCCTGATAATATTTACCTCATGTTCTTGTTTCCAGATAATCCAACAGGTGCCCCCGTCTCCTTAAGAAATGCAGCTGCCCCTTATGTCCTCGGAGATATAGAAAATAAAACAAAATCGAAGCTGTTGTAGAACTAGTACCTAGCAAATGTTACCCATTACTGTTTATTTATTAAAGTTTTTATTTATTTTAAGATCTCACGCGAAAGATCTGAATAGCGGCAACGCAAGCAATGTGAATCACGTACAATTTGACAATTAAATGTAGAAATTAGATTTATTAGAGGAATTAAAATTACTATGGCAACACCGAGTTTCAACGTTATTCGAACATAACTATAGTACATTCCGATGTGAGATTATGTTTGATTCCCGAATTTGGCAATGAACTCGTTCAAATATTAAATTTCCTTAGAATAAGATGTGAAATCATCTCCTCTTGGAAAGTACCACTAATTTCTGAATATAATGCGAAAAATATGCACTTGGACCTTAGTACTTGTTACATCCTTTTACTTTTGAACCATCTAGGTGTTGCCATTAAAGCAATTTAAACTATTCTTGTGTCCTTTATTTTTTCTACATTTATTTGTCTGACTATATTGAATTTTAAGAATCTGACTAGTTTAGTTTCGAAACTTGTTCATGTCACTTTCATTACCCAGGTGAGAACGGCTGTTGTGAACGATTGGAGGTAAAATGAAATGGTTCGCTATAGAGTAATCCGCATTAACAAAAATTAAAATCTATTTCGATGGACTTTTAACAGTTTACCCAATCATTACCAAAAATATATTATTTTTAATAATTGAAGATAATATTAACAACTCTCAAAATGAAACATGAAACCGAAAGAACACAGAAAATAAAAAGGCAATGGGCAGCATGGTCTATCCGGAACCAAGTCCATGAGGTCTTGGGTTCGAGTCCCAGCTGCTGCCGTTGTCCTTTTCTTTGTCTTTTCGGTTTCATGTTTCATTTTGAGAGTTGTTAATATTATCTTCAATGATTAAAAATATATTACAATGAGGTTTACAAGCTTCAATAAGTTATTCCAAAAAAAAAAATTAACAAAAATATATCAATTCATCTTATAATTTTACAGCCTGATGTTGCATAGGCTTTCTTGAATAACCCGGATTATGCCACTGTCACATGTGATCCATCAGCGGCTTTCCCCGTACACGGATGTCGCATATGTGATCCATGAAGTTTGAATAGATTGCGTTGTAAAGGTTAATAATTAAATTACTTTATTGGGATCATCAAAAATCTTTTGAGCTTTATTTACAAAATGCTCAGAAAACATTATATTATAAAAATGGTGTCTTATTTGTCCTGTCATTCCAATTGGATTATATTAAATAATTGAAGACTGTTTTGACCTTCCTCGCCAAAAAATGCCGCTTTATAAAGACTATTTAATTACATACTAAGCTCTGAGGAAATAAATTTAAAATTTACATACCCTAAGCTGTTAAGTAAGGTGCTTACTTTGAGCGTTAAGTGCATATAATATGACTTTAGTCGCATTTGGTTAAATTAAAAAAAATTATAATGTATAATTAGTTAAATCAGACAATTATAAATTTGGTTAATACTTATACTCGTATATCAATGGTGTACTTGTAGTGAAATGATTTATAAAATCTCAATTCTTGCAGATTGTGAAACAAACTTAACATCTAATCTTTTATTAATATTTATTCAATCTCTGTAAATTATAATCTCAATAAACTATTAACATTCCTAAAAATACTTAAATATTCTTACATGTGGAACATGTATGAACTTATTATAGTTTTCATTATTTTAATTTTGTATTAAATTTATAATTAATTATTTATCATTAGTTTTTACGTCGCACTCATTTATCTTCCAAATCTGTGATCCTAGAAGCTAATCTTTTTTATGTTTACTTATAAAGTACCTATCTATTTTAATTTATTTAACTTAAAAATATGTACATTTTTGTCAGTTTTTAAAACTTATGTTGGTTGTGTACAGAAAGGCAATTAAATCAAATCTGAAGCACTATTTTTTTTTACTAAGGTTGTAATAATGTATGATCTATTTTTTTAATGGTTTGGGATGTGGACTTTTTATTAGTTGCACACTATTTTTATATTTATGAGCAAAAAAATGCTAAAACTCACATTGCATTCATCTTAACATTATTTTAAATTAATAAACTGTACACAAAATATGGAAACTTTTATTTGTTACGAGCTGAAGTACCCGGCGTTGTGTGAATGGTTCGGAGTAAAGTTTTGAGGTTGTGATGTGTTACCCCTACTCCTACTCCTACCCCTACCCCCACACCCACCTACACCCCTGTCCTTGCCCAATAATTTCACTCTTACTTTGAACATCAGGTGAAATTTCATCAAGATGTATCAAAATTCTGCTTTAAGGTGTGAGAAAGGGGGAAGGGGTGGTTTTTCGAAATCTCCTGTAGACATTGACCTTCCTCTTATTTCTAAAGTCAAATGTGCAAAATTGTTAAAAGTGTCAAGCTCAGAATAAAATTAGATTTATATACAAAACAAACATTGCTCACCCGGGACATTCTTCTTTATACAGGGTGTGAAGAGACATACCTGACTTACTTTAACCAGTGATTCCAGACCATATTTGGAGTAAAAAATGTTAATGGAATTTTGGTCTCCGGTGACATTTTATGTTTTTTTTTTTAAATATCACAAAAAAATATTTTTTTACTTGTCACTGATCACTCAGCCATGTAACCACCCAACCCCCCACCTCGACCCTGCCTGTCAAATACCTACCAAATTTTAAAGTTTTTATGTGAATTAATAAAATAAAAAAATTATAATTTCGCCAGAGACCAAAATTTCATTTACATTTTTACTTCAAATATAGTAAGGAATCGCTGGTTAAGGTAAGTCAGGTACATCTCTTAACACCTTCTATAATAGATAATATCTAGTGTTTCCATGACTCTTGATTATTTTTATACAAATCGACATACTTAGCTTTGCGGCCGGTAGAGTCGCCAGGGATTTATTTAGAACACATATTTTTGTTTTGTGAAAAGCTGACAACACATCTGCTGGCCGCTTATTCTTATGCTGGAATTATCGGGACTTATAGGTTTTCAAAGTCAATCGATGCCAAAACCTTGAGAATAATTTGAATAATGCTTTATTCATAATTTTTCATAGGTTTTCACATTATTATCACTCTGAAAATAGTTTTTTTTTATTTCTTATTAGTTGCATTACAAGTAATTTACAAAATATATTTAATTAAAGGGTATTCTTGGACGTGTATACTTTATCAGAAATGATGAGTTCTTGTGTCTGATAAGGGAGCCACGATTCTTCATTTGGTAGGTACTTAATATTTAATTTGCTTCTATTTATAAAATGTTTTGTATGAAATATGTACAGTTTTTTTTTAAAGAAGAGTTTAATTTTATTTGTTTGTTCTGATTGGTCATTAATATGGCGCATTTCAATGGGGAGGTTATTGTAATTTTTTATGGCTTGATAAATATAATGATTTTGGATTTGAGATGTTTTAAAATTAGGTATTATGAATTGTTTTCCATTTCTCACAAGTTTGTAATATTCCTAATTTTCTTTAAGATTTTCTCTTTACACATTTTTATAATATAGATATACTTTGACATCTGAATAAAAAAGCATGGCATCTTTAGTTCTTCATTTAAGTGGCTTCCACACAAGCGGGTTGCCTAACTGCTGGGTGGCCCAACTGAAAATGTGCAGCCACCTGGCAGATTTCACCAGTGATCAAATGAATATAGCTGGGAGTGTATGCCCCATGGCTCGCTCCTAGTTGCCACATTTGTCAGTAATCATATGAACGTTGACACTTGACAACTATAATTTCTATTATATTGATATTAATAATCCAAGAAAAAGAACATCTCTTTTAGGTATCTTTTACTTAACCTTCCAGCGGGCGCGCTGAATAATTTCCCTTGAGCGAGCGCTTGTCGTAAATTTTACATCATCAAGTTTTCGCAATGTAATTTTTTTTATTTTTTATACAGTAACTCCACACAGGAGACCCTGAGGGAAATAATTTCCCTCAAGGCCTATACCATCTTTGGGGATGCTATGTGGAGGGTCTTTTAGAGGATAGGAAGGAGTGAACTTGGGTCTTGAAGAGACCCATGTTATAGGATGGAGGAAACACAGTGGCTGGCAGATCATTCCATAGCCGAGCTGTTGAACACAAGAACGAATCGTAGAAGCGACCCGTTCTCATGTGACAAATGTCAACCGTGTGCAAATGTTGGTAAATGGTGTTTTCTTTATATAAATGTTGCTGTAAGAATATTAGGCCTGAGCGCCGACCAATCAACGACACCCAGGGCCTTACTAGGCGAGGGGAAATGAGGACCGGGGTTAACGTCTGGTAGGGCTTTGTAAATACTGAGCGGGGGGTATCTATTTACCATTTCACATTAGTGCTTCGGTTTAGTCACAACATTTCGAGAGCTCGTGGTCAGAGGAGCGCGGGAACTTTCACACAACCCGTCCTGTATAAAAATAAACTATATAAATGAGAAATAAATAGAAAAAAGTACTTTATTTAATATACTTACACTTTAAGGCGCGTGTCGCAAAATTTCCAAATATCAATGAATAACAAAAACTACAATTTTTTTTTTTTACCAAAATTAAAGAAAAAAATTACAAACTGGAATATTCAAACGATTTTTTTTTACGATAGGAATAGTCCTTCGACAACATTTTGAATATTCACATTTCAAATTAGGGCCAAAACGCCTTCTTTCACGCGGTTTTGACTTGTGACGTCACTGCGCATATCTTGACAGCCGCCATAGTCGCGCTAGTGTAATCCAGTAATCAGTCTTCAGTTGATCGTTTGTTTTTAGAAGGAAATGTCCGTAAATACCGTGTATAAATACTGTATAGTACCAAAGTGTACAAATACAACATCTTTAACAACAAACAAACAATTTATAAATGTCCCAAATGATGTTATTATGCGTAAAAAGTGGTGTCACGCGATGAAAAGGTGTATTAAAAAAAATGGTGTACTTTCTGCTAAATCTCATCATTCTTGCTGTGAAGATCATTTATGTAAGTAGCTAAATTCATTTATGTGAAATGTATATTCTAAAACAAAAATCTGTCAGGAATTGAGACTAATTGTAGTATTTTTAACAACGTTAAGCCTTGTTGAAAATTTCAAAGTGCTTTTAAAATTTTAACACAAAAATATATTTTTAAAGGAAAGCCTTATTCATCCTGATGGGTGTAGTGGATTTATATTGGGTGCGAATTAGACTACATAGTTTTACAATATTATATTTCAACATATACATAATGTCATTTCAGGTTATATGTTAAGAAATCTCTAACAATCGTTTTACAGTACAAAAGATAGTTAAATTTAAAAACAATATTTTGCACCTATATGTATGTATATATAAGTTATTATTTTAATAGTGTCATTTTCTTCCATGTAAAATGTTTTTGGTAACTATGACTAATTCACAATAAATAAGTAATTTTCTTGTTTTGTTTTTACAGTTCCAAGAGAATTTAGAAAATTATATGAAAGTCCAAATGACAGGATGTAAAAAGAGATAAAAAAAAAATGTGATCCCACATATTTTTGCCTGTCAAAAAAAAATTTTACCATGCCTAAGGAAAACTGGACAAAAAAGATTGCCTGCCGAGTTAATAAAAGATGCAATGATAATGGGGGAGCCCATGAGGAACAGAACATCGGACCCAGAGCCCTCAACATCTACAGCAGCTAATCTTCTTTCGGAGCCCTCCACTTCAACAGCCATTCTCAACCTTTCAGAAGCTGCTGATAGCAATTGTAAAATGGTTGATAAGGCGGTACAACCTGATATTCGCTGTCGTGTTACCTACAGATGCAAATCTACTTCAACCGTGCCAACAATGACTAACATGGCTTGCTCACCATTGAAATTCTCACCCACAAAGCCTGTTTCTGCCAAAAGTGGCTACTGTGGGCCTACTCATAATAATATAGATATTATGTCCACTAGTTCCGAGGACAATGATTCAGACTATACTCCCTCTGCATTAGACTCGGACAGTAACATTTTTGATGGCTCCGAGATTGATACTGGACTTGTAAATCTGACCATGAGAAAATCTTTCATGCTTGTCATACAGAGAGAGCCTAGACTCTATTTAGGAATCCTTAAGGAAATGTACCACATCATTTCTATTGTAGTTGCCAAGGCACCTACAGACACAATTAATGTATTAATTGCGCTTAAAAAAATAAGGTTAGATGATTCATTCGCTATTCTTGCGCTTCACTTTGGTTTGTCGCCTTCCTCTGTAACACGGATTTTCTCCAGGACTATCAAAATATTAGCGACTTTATTTCAGGAACTCATAATTTGGCCAACCACACCCAAAATAAGAGCTCAGCTACCAATATCCTTCAGGGCTAGGTATGGGAATGTTCAGCCCATAATAAACTGTCTAGAAATACAAATAGAAATGCAATAATTATAGAGGACTGGTTATTTGTCGCGCCTGAGACCTGGAATGTCTGTAATGGCGGACAGGGGTTTTAAAAATATTTCCCATATTTTGCAGCAGATGGACTGCGAACTGATTCGCCCACCAAGTGTTTTTGCGAACGTTCATTCTAGCCGCGAAGAAGTCAAGCAGTCCAAAAGAATTTCCGCATTGCGCATTCACATAGAGCGCATCATAAGTAGAATTAGAGAATTCCAAATGCTCGGAATGCATGCGAGTACTGACCATAATCACATTCCCATAATTGGTAAAATTATTATTGTAGTATGTGGTCTTATTAACCTGCAAGGGTTACTCATTAAAATGTAATATTTAAACCAACTGTTGTTTTAATTTGTGAGACCCTCCCGTGTGAAGGCAGATGTTATATGATTAGTACATCTACACTGATGATGGATATTGCAATGTATTCCTTACCGTGGGTAATGAAAGTTACCCCAATATGTCTTACAATATTGGCTGAGGGAAAAATCAATGCAATGAGTTTACAACTTTATGTACACAGGATGTGAAGGAAAGACTTGTGGAAAATGTTTTTTTTTATTTTTATTTAACTAAAGAAACACTTAAAAAAAAGATTAATTTAAACACTAGAAGTAGCTATGTAAATTTATTATTATTATTAAAATAATAACCTCTTTCGAACTTTCAAAGTCAGGCTTTGCTACACAACACATACCTTAGCATTTTTTTGCAAAATGCATTTGCAATTGCATTTGAGCCATGTACTTATCACAGGGTTTGTCCATGGCAACTGTGAAGTATCTTCTTAAAGCTGTATCGCTACTTGGACATTTCACTTCTACAATGTAATTTTCTCCTATTGCATCTGGAGAAGCTCCAAAAAAAGGATGCTGATTAGAGAGAATCAGGCCGCACTTCTCAAACTTTATCTGAAGTATTTCTTCCACTTCTTTCAACACTTCAGCCTCTAGAACTCTGCCACGCCTAAGAAACTTAGTTTCTACTAGTTTAGCACCTAGAATGCTCTCAACGAGTGAGCCTTCCATGGTTTGACAATGAGCAGCTTCATGGGCTTTAGATGCGGTAATTCTAGCGTACCTCAAGTTGTGCCACAATGGACAGTTTGACTGCCCATCAGTCATCTGAGCTGCCCTTCGACAGGCAACGGTGTTCATATTTTGTTGGCAATATTTTAAAAAATCTTCTGATGTTGATCCCACATCATTGTACAGAAAATTACAAATCATATTATCTAAGGAAAGATTTTCGATCACCCTTGGGTCGACAAAATATTTTAACAGCTGAATATCTCGTACACCAAGCTCGATACTGCTGTCTATTACTGATTTTAAAAAAGATCCATCGCTCTGCGGTAGAGCAGCAGGAACAGCTTTTCCTAAATCGCTCGCCTTTATAAACTTCATTGTGGTTCCTATAGCAGCCATCTTAGACCGCTTCCAGTAACACTGAGTGGACGTTTTTGGAGGGTCTTCGCTTCTTCCATATTTACGAAAGTAGGCACCTATTTTACCGCAACCTTGCCAGTGGCAGCACCACACAAACTATTTACAGCTGGCAACAGTGGCAACACTGAAAAAATGTCACCCGTTTGGTAAAATCGTGTGAATTGTTTATTTCTGTGAACTTTAATGTTTATTGTTTATATACAAGTATCCGCGCACACATGCTTCTGTAAGTAAAACAAAACAAGTCGGTATTACTTGAAAATATGTAAAATTCCCTTTCTGTCTGTCTCCACCAAGTAAAATCAAATGTCAGGCTCTTCCGTATAGCCTTAATTTTCGTATGTTTCAAGGATGCAATTATAATATCGAAGGCGAATGCGTGTGTATCGTGTTCTGGGTGTAAACACGCTCCTAGTTTCGATATTAACATTTGCAAATTAATTTGACAGGCGTTAAATAAGGGCAATGCACTATAAATTGAATAAACGTCATATCAGAAATTGTATTTTACGTACAACTATAATATTATAATCTATTGAATTTTATTAGATTGTACACAGTATGCAGTAGATTTCCCCGCGATGTATTATTTCTGAATTAGAGTATTTAAAAAAATATATGTCACCTGAGAAATGTTAAAATTTTGCTAGTTAAACTATCTAATTCTGAGAAGTCCCGTATATTTTTATCCTCACGGGCCCAAGGACCTTGATGAAACAGGATTAAAATTTGTTTGATTAAAAAAATTGCGCACACTCAATTACGTTTCATAAAAATATAAAAGTATAATTTATTTACTCAAAACGATTTGCTCTAAAATAATGCAGGCATTTGTTAGGTTAGTAATTTATACATAATTTTTATCTTTGCAATCATTGATCTTGCGGAGAAAAATAAACTAAGTATTTGTACAATGCAAATTTGCATAAATTTAATGTATTTTGATTGAAAGATTCAAATAATATACGTTTAAAAAATCTGTTTCGTGATTGAAAATAATTATGTATTTATTATGTAAGAAGAATTGATGTGCTTACAATGCATTATAATTTTAATTGGGCCATCTTTCTATTTTTTGCTTTTTAACAAAAAATAATTGCATCTTAATTGTGTTTGTTATAATAAAATATGTGTGTCACTAAATGCAGTTTATTGCTTAATTACAGCTATGTTTTTTTTCAAAAATAATTTTCCACTGTGTTTACAACATACTTTGAACGTATTGTTAATTTTGCTAAAATTCAAATATTGCCTTGCCCTAAATATTTAACTTCAAAAGAAATACAGTACACTCTCTGTTAATTGACTTTAAAAAATCATTTTCCAATAGACCTGCCCAATATTTTTAATTACCTTATACATACTGTTTTCCACAAGCTATCGCCGGTAATGGCCGTATATAAAAACAAAAATCAAAGATACAATATTTTGTGTCAAAGAGATTAATTATATTAAGAATATAATTCTTCTTCTGGTGCCCTCTCCTATCAGAGGTTGATTATCATCAAGGCAATCTCCACCCAGCTGGCTGCAGCCCGGAACAACTCTGCAGAATAGCACTCGCACCAGTCAGAGAATAAAAGTATTTCATATTGTACTTGTAATTCGAACTCATTATGCAATTACGTTTTATCTGGAAGCAAAGAAAAAATAATGGTATTTGTACAAATAATAATTATGTAGTATATACATTATATCCTATGTAAGCACTTATTTTTCCCTCTTTAAGGTAAAGTATTGTGTGCAAAAAAAATTATGTATAATTTTATCTATTGATCCTCCATTTTTCCTTATGCAAACCATTTTACAGGGATTTCACTGTCATTTAATAACAAACAATGTTTTTTATTCATTTACAGTTAGTCTGTTGGGCTGCAGGATGCTAGCAGGTCTGGCTGGTGCTGTGTGTCTGTGCTAGGATGGGTGACTTGTCCAGTGAGTGCGAGGAGTGGTCGGGAGAGCTGGGGCCGCGGGGTCCCCCCCACAGTCCCCTGGGCCCTCTCCCCCCCCTGCCAATATCTCCGCATCCAGCCTATCCCCCACCCCCCATCACCGCGGTGCAGACCAAACCCAACGATGGAAAACCTCCGTACAGGTAATTATCTCTTCTGTAACACAATCCTCCCCAGGCTAAGCCGAGGAAAGCAGCTGCAGAGGCTGTGTAAGGAGAGGTTGGGCTCGCAATGGACAGAGGCCTTGTCGAGGAGATGGGTTCCCTTACCAACTAGGATAAAAGGAAGAAAATTGTGATATGATAATTAACACAACCATTTAAAATATAAATATGGGAAGAGGGAGGTTGTGAAGTACCAGACTTTTCAGATCTAGTCACTAAACAAGAAAGTCATTTCAAGCAATATTTCGATTCTGAATGGTGGGCTTCCATCAGGGTGATACTGAGAGTATCCACCAGAACCCATAAATTCTCTTTATAATTGTGTGATGCATAATCTTGTTTAAGACATTGAATACTTATAGTTAAAAAAATAAATTACTCATCGTTTAAGGGGAACGGCTACGGGGCCTGTTTCATACAAAACTTAATTTTGGATTTGAAACCAAAATACCCATCCAAACTGAATGATGTATTTTTTTTATTAAATGTTTACTAAATATCTAGTACGGATGAGAAGTATTTTATTTATTTTTGTTTTAAATTTTGAAATATAGGCCATTAAAGGAATTTTTAACAATTATTTGGGGGCTAACGGTGATTTAAAAAAAAGTTTTACCCCGCCGTGAATCGAAACTAGTCGACTTATTTATAAAAAAATAAAAGTGGATTCACACAAAGTGTCTTTTCATTTAATTCAATAATATTATGCATATTATGTAAAAAAAAACCTTGTTACTTTAAGCGGCTGATTCAAAAACAGGCTAAAGTTTGCCTCTAAAACCTTTTCTAAAACAGAACATAAACCATTGAATATTGAACACAAACTTTTAAATATTTTATTTAACCAGGTGGGCCATATGAAAAAGCGCGCGGGCCACGGGTTGTGCATCACTGATTTAAATCCAAGCCCAATTTCCACAGATTCATTTAAATGAATAATCGAATAACTCACTGCTTTCTATAATGGAGGGCCGTAGATTTTGACCCCTACCATACAATAGAAGAATACTTTTAGGTTAATTCCTAAACAATTCATTACTAGCATGTTTTAATATGTATCTGTTGTGTTCCAGCTATGCAAGCCTCATCAGACTGGCCATCAGCAACTGCACCAAGGGGAAGATGACCCTCTCGGAGATATACCAGTTCATCATACAGACCTTCCCCTACTATCGGGTGGCCAATACCGGATGGAAGGTGTGTTTACACTATTACTATTACTTATGCCTTTAATGAAGTCCACCAGGGTTGCCATTGAGTGTGTGGCGATGTCTCCTGATTCCACAATCGGGCTCCCCAGGTATCTGAACTTTGGGCACGCGGGAGGTTAATACACTATTTGTAATTTGACAATATTTGATTTCCTCCTGTTGCCATCATTGTGAGCGGAATATGTTGCTTGTGCAAAGATGAATGACTTAGCTAGCAGAGGGTTAAACTTGCAACGCCTGGGTGGGAACCCGACGTTTTGGACCACTCAGCTACTAACCACTGCGTTTACGTTAGCTAAAACTTTTTTCCTGAGAATTAAATCAGTTCTTTTCTATCCACTCTTATATTCACATACTGTATGTGGTGTCTGCCTTGATGTGGTGTTGTGATGTTGTCAGGTTTGATGGTTCTCACAAAAATAACTTTGCACCTGTTGTAAGGGCATAAATTAATATACTAGCATCATCAGTGACTGGTGCATAGAAAGAAGGTGCAATAAACCGGTGGCGGTTTTCTCTAACTTGCGTTTGTACAGTGAACTCCCATAAAAAAGATAAGAAAGTGAAACAAATGTGTATCATAATTTAACCACACTTTAAACAGCGCACCATTCACATCTGGTGCTAAAAAAACAATCCATAATACATCACATCAATACAGGAACTGAAAAAAAAAAACTTAAATGGAGGGAAAATGTAAATCGGGGGAAATGAAAAAAACAACTTTTTTTTTTTAAATAATCTTTGTTAATTTTTTTGGTTGAAAAAACAATACATATTTTATTTTTATAAAAAAAAAATCATGTAGGTAGATTAGTTGAGTATTGAAAAAACATTTAATTTTTTTTATTAAAAAATCATATTTGTTGAATTTTTTTGTATTGAAAAAATATTTCATATATTATTAAAAAAATCATGTAGATTAGTTTGTTTAATTTTTTTTTCTCTAATTCTTTTTCAATTGTATATATACATTTAAAAGTTTCGTTTTGAACGCCACAAATGTGACAACTGCGCCGGCGCATTGTCATGTGCGCGTCCAATCACGGCACAGATAGCTAAAATTCAAAGTGGGCGGCCAATCACGGCGTTTCGCGCCGTACGGCTGACCAATCACGGCACGACAGATAAACATGTGTCTTCTGCGCCGACTCATTGTCAAGCGCGCGTAAATCACACATTTTGAATATTTTCGACGTAAATTGCGGGAAAAAAACGTAAAAATCGGGTAATAAATGTACTAAAATACATCGGGACTGAAATAATAACACGTAATTGGCGGGAAAACGTTAAATCCGGGGACGTAAAATACGGGTTTCACTGTTGTTACTTTCGCTGTCAAATCAATTATGGCACCCTAATGACAAGCAAGCAAGCAAGCAAGAATTCACAACATTATAACTTTATATAAACCCGAGGGAAGGCCGGGTACACATCAGCTAGTATTTTTATATATTAATTTATTTTTTTAAACGTTAAAGAAAAGCCACGGCACAACACTGCTAACTATCTCATTATGCTCTCAATATTGAATGTTAATATGTCTGAATATTTGTGTATTTCAGAACTCCATCCGTCATAATCTCTCCCTCAACAAGTGCTTCCGGAAGGTCGCCCGGAGCAAGGATGACCCGGGAAAGGGCTCCTACTGGGCCATCGATCTGACCTACTCCCAGGACGAGGGTCACATCAAGCGGAAGAAGGGCCACATCTTCAGGGTTAGTGGATCTTTATACCTTATTTATCTTTTACTCTCACATTCTTCATGTGCGGAGAACATAATTGTCATATGTGAATTTTAAAATGGTTACAAAAGAAATTCTAATTAACCATCTAAACACCACACCATTTCCCCGCAGGGGTAGGCAAGAGGATAGACCGCCACACAACCCTGTCTTGGCACACACTCCTTGCTTCATTCACATTCATACATACTCTTCTTTTATTCTGACTCTTAAGATGGCCCAACTCAAGTATTTGAGATGAAAGATATTCAATCAGCTTTTTAATGTAAAAGACATTATTGTGAGAGATAAAGTTGTGATGTGGGCTAAGGTGGAGTCTGTAGGAAAGGATTAGTTAATGCGGGTCGTGAAGAGGCACTGATTAAATGATGGGGGAAAGACCGATGCTGATAACTCATTTCAAACTGGTGCTGTTTTTAGAACGAGTCAGAAAATGACGTCCATATACATATTGTTATAAGAGATTAATAGGTCAAGGAACGTATTTCTTAATTGCTCCATTTTTTCTGCATTCCTGCAATACATTGTTCTCACACACTGTCTTATTTGTATTCCAGAGTGCCCCCTACAGTCCAGAGTGCTCCAGCAACAGTTCTGACTACAGCGGAGGCTGCTGGGCGGGGGCCAACCGGGGGCCTGGGGAGCTCCCCACGCCTCCCGTGAGCGTGCCTACACCCCCCACACCGCTGGCCTTCTATGACACACAGGAATGTAAGTACATTGGATATCAACTGTATACACAAAGATGGAACATGGGTTTTAGGTTTCACCCATTAGGTGTTCTGCTTTATCATTTGTAACCTGAGAAGACAGGTCATAATGGAATGTGGGCATATATGATTAGACTAAAGAATTCATTACTTTGTTATTAGTCATTGGTGCATGAATTTTCCAATATGAAATGGTATATATATTTGTAATTTTTTCATACACCTCCATTACTTCTTGGTCTAGTGAGGACTAATTTATTATTGTTACTACATGTAGTCTCCCTGCGGAAATAACGTATTCACGTCATCGTGACGTATACCAATAGGCCGTATGCTGTATCTTGCTTCGTATTATATGGCAGGCTGACAGTGATCATTCTGATATAATTAACTGGACCTTTACATTAGAACATACATATTATATTAAAAGCCTAGTATTAAGAAGTACCGATTAGATCGATGATTAAGAGGAACGGCTCTGCTGCCTGTTTCATACATAACTTCATTTTGAATTTGAGGCCAAAATACCCATCTAAACTGAATGATATATTTTTTTAAATCAAAAGGTATAGCAAATATCTAGTAAGGATGAAAAGTATTTTCTTATTCATATATTTAGGTGGCAATTTCTTCTAATATTTGTGAATCGGTTGGCCACTCGGCTATGTGATTTGCCGGCACATATACTCTCTTTACGAAACCTTTACTAAAAATCATTTATTTTTTGTACTATTCAATATTGGTAGGTAATTAAACGTTATAGTATATTTACCATAATAGTGAATAATAATATGTTTATGAATGTAATAATTCATTTAGTCACGTAGGTACGTATACTCAAAAAGTCGCTAAGTCGCCTAATATCAAATTTGTAATTTATGCCATTGACAGTATGGCATCCCCATAATAGTGTATGGGTATGTTATGAGGCTGACGGTAGTGGGGAAGGGAAGGAGATGGGGTAGAGCGAGGTGGGGGAGTACCTGGCTGTTCAGATCTGGTCACCAAACACGGCTTATAAGCCTTTTCAAGTAAATTTTACTTGATTAATTTGTGTTATTTTGCAATTTATTCAATTAAAACAATATATATCTAATAAAGTATATTTGCGGCACATTCCCTGAGTGATAGATACTTTCAGTAACGCCCTAATGAAAGACCACCATTCTGAATCAAAACTTTGCTTGGAATGCCTTTGCCGTGTTTGGTGACCAGATCTGATTAGCTAGGTACTTCCCCACCTTCCTCCTCCTAATCTCCTTCCCCTCCCCAATACCCTCAGCCTCACAACATATCCCAATTGGGGATGCCATGGCTTCGGTCGGTTGGAAGTAGTTAAGACATAAAAAATCATACATCATGTCATATAAATATGACTCTGGACATGGCCCGACTAGAGTATTTGATTCACTTGATCATGCCATGTATTCCTCGGGCTTCCCCGACTTCTTCCTCATTCACTTGGTGTTGTTTTAATTTGCTGTTTTTTGTGTGCCTTTTCTACTGAATTTCAGTGCCGTTTTGCCGAGGTCAATGATAAATAGCTTAGGTCGGGCTGTTTCAATCTATAACCCTGATTTTCCAAATTAATATTAGCAATATATTTTACTTTATATTTTTAACCCCGTTCTAACATTTAAAACTAAACATAGCCAAAACACTAAATGACGAAAAAAAATTCTATGTCGTCATTCTTCGCTAGAGTTCCTTTTTTTAGAGTTTTAGTCAATTTTGACAGCGAAGGAGTAATTTTTCAGCAAAGCTAAATCAATACTTTTTGAAAGTAGACTAAACATGCTACAATTTGAAACCATATTGGTCTCTGAGGACCTAATATCGTCCGAGATATTGTTGTTCTAAATAACGAAAACAAATTCTTTTATTATTTTTTGTAAATTTGAGTTTTTGATAATTTTGATCGTGAAGGACCACGATCAAAGTGAATTAATATTCGAGAATTTAAAACGTAATTGATCTCCGGGAATCCAATAGCGTCCGATAAACAGCTTCTAAATGACGCAATTTTTTTTTTTTTGTCATTTCAAGCATTTATTATACGTTTTGATTTGAGTTCAATGCACCTTCAAACCCCCAAATCTCGATTTTGAACGAAATCGGTAGAGAACTGGAGAAATTCAAATTGGTCGCAGAAATCATACATTTTGATGTTAGATTCGAGTTTAGTGCACCCCTAAACACCCTAATCCTAATTTTGAACGAAATCGGTAGAGAACTGAAAAAAAAAACAAAATGGCCGATGAAGTTTGGCATTTTGATGTTAGATTTTATTTCAGTGCACCTCCAAACACTTTAATTCCGATTTTGAACCAAATCGGTAGAGAACTCAAAATTCAAAATGACCATCGAAATTATGCATTTTGACATTAAATTTGAGTTCAGCACCCCCTAACATGACTTACGCCGTTTTCTAACCTGATGGGTGTGAATATCTAGAAATTGAAGATAGCCGCTAAAACTATGGATTTTGATAGGCACAGATCGGCATACTTATATATGCAGTTGGGGGCATCAAGATTGTAAATTATATGGGCACAAAAAATGTAAAGATTTTAAAAATAATTCGTTCATTCCTTAGTTTCACTTTTGACCGCCTGCACAGATATAAACCTTATAGATCTGTACCACATCCGTCTGTTTTTTTCCAGTGCACAGGTCTTTTATATTGTGCCATATAATAAATTAATCACTTTGAATTGAGAAATGTGATTACAAAAAAAAAAAAATTCCTACTTTCCGGTGGCAGTTTAACACCTCTCTTCCCAGCTATTCGTCATAAAACAGACGAAAACATTGAATTTCAAATGGACGACCGCTCGCTCTGAAGGACTTCTCACAACTGATTTACTCCGGCGAAATAAATCGTTTTATCAACAATCGCGCGGGCCGGAAACTCTCATACGATTTTTGTATGACGGAACTGAATTTAAAAATTCCTGAACTTTGAGGAAATTACAGTGAAAATCTAGATTTACTGAATTATTTTTAATAAATACTCTTGGTTCTTGATCTTATTTACTCTGAGATTGTAGAAGGATTTTAATTAAACATGTTTGTAATAGGTGCAGTTAACATAACGGCGAAGGCACTGTCGAGCATTTTACTTAAAATTACTGTAGGTATTTCATATATAATGCAAAGATTACAGTTTAAGAATTTACGTCACTGAAAACCTTGGACACTTTCGTAACTTTCTGTTAAGAATTTGCAGATAAATTATGTGTTGTATTGCTTACATTAGCATACTGCGAAGTGACGTTTAGTGCCTTATTTGAGTCTTCCCCCTTAATGTTAAAAACAACAAGAGTTCACAGAAAAAACAGAAGAAGTAACCATTTAAATACTATTAAAAACGTAAATAAAAGGGATGGCGATTTATAAAAACCTTAATAATCATCTGAACATCGAGCAAATCGAACAAAACGTGTTTGTTATAACATTTTTGTTCAAAAACACGCATTTCGAGAAATTGTCCTATTAAAATTAACGTTTTTGAAAAGGAAACTAGGAGTTGATTTTAAATTTACGTAAAGGCGACAGTAACTTAACTAATAACTTGATAACAGGAGGAGCCGACACTCTCGTCGTCTCTTTCTCGCACATTATTTTTCTATATAAAGTGAGTGAGTGAGAGTGTGACCTCCCTGTTTCCGACTTACTATTGTAACGTAAGTAGAGTGGGAATGAAACTAATGCAAAACCGGAGGCAGGAATTTTTTGAAATTTTGATGTAAAAAGCGGGAAAACGTGAAATAGGGGTGACATAAAACCATAGTTTTACTTTATATCCAATGTAACTTTTCTATAACGCATTATATCCCCTTATCAGCTACAACAGCAAACTCAACCTAAAAAACAAACTTCTCATTTACACATCAACAATCCGACCAAAATTAACATACGCATCACCCATATGGGCTACTTCAAACACAAAAAGACTAGAATCATTCCAGAATGCATTGCTCCGACGATTCACCAAAAGCCCCTGGTTCGTCAGGAATAGCGTAATAAACACGGGCTCGAAAATTCCTCCACTCCGAAAACATATAATAGATTTAGCCAAAACATTTTACTCCAAATTAGAATCAAACTCGAATCCCTCTATATCGAACCTCGGCCGCTGGACCCCCAGCACCGACCCCCTCCGTCTCCGCCCAAATTCCATCTTATATCCTCCATTACCTTAGTGAGCGGGCTTAAATATATATCAGCAAGCGCCACTAGCACATTAAACACAATTTACAATTATTTGAAATAAAAATAAATAAATGCCCCACAGTAGCAATAGGCAGCCCGCTCACTGGGTAGAGAAGACTATCTCCAGATTTATGCACCTCTAACCACAGTTGACACAGGAAGAGGGAGAAATGTTCCCTGGCACTGTACACAAAAATTTTACAATACGATATATATGTAACTTTTCTTCTGATGAAAGTTAAGGTTCTCTCGACACATATCGACCATTTTGACACAACATACATAATGTTTTAGTAAAACTTCATGAATTTTGTATGATTAATCCGCATGTGGGGATAGCTATCGATTGATTACTCATGCGACAGCCTTGTAGATCAGGTTAAAATAAAGTATTTGTTTAGTGTAATATAATTATGACTATAATATGTTTAATTCCTCTATTGTTTATATCTAGTATACGAACAAGATGAAGAGGACCTGGACCGGCCGTGGCCTACTCACGGAGCATGCGCGGGGCCCCGCCACCGCTGCTACACGGACGAGTATGGCAACTACGTGGACCAGTACAGCGGCGAGTGCGACCACACCTGCCTCACGCCCCTCAGCCCCCCTGCGCCCCTGCTGTCTCCCCCGCCGCACCACGCCCCACCCTACGCGCCCTACTTCACCTATCCGGACCCCATCAAGACGGCACCGCTGTGGGACCACTACTTATAACATCTCTCCGATTCCACAACCACAGCGGTTTGCTAATGCCAATTTTATGTGACTGGAGGAGCGACAGGCGTGATTTGAAAGTTGCTTGAGTTTGCTGACGTAGCAGTCTTGATGTAAATTGCTTTACCTAATTTAATGCTGTGTAAAAATCAATGTAAGTTACGTCAGTCAATTAATTGCCACAGCAAATTTGACGTGAGTTACTTTTGTCAATTTCTCGCCATAGCAATGGCATAAATTACTCAATTTAATGCCGCATGAGACTTGTATGTTACTTCTACCAATTGAATGCTGCAGCAAATTTGGTGTGAGTTACTATGCTCATTTTCATGCTGCATAAGACTTAGATGTATGTTACTCAAGTCAGACACACTCGACAACATGCTAAATGCAGGACGGTAAAACAGAAATCTACAATACTGACAGTTTACTGACTACAAATATGCTGACATCTGCAGACCCGTGCGCGAGTGCAGCCCAACATCATGCAACATTACGCGCATTTTTGCTGCACGCAGGCATTGTTCATTTCATACTGACCCATGAAGAAGCCACATTAGTTAAATTGTTTTGTTGCTGCATCGGCATTATTGCAAGTAACTTTGATCAATTTGGTGCATTAGCAGTTTCGTTGTAATCCTACACAACTAGAACTTGGGTATATGCACTTATGCCAAATTATTGCTGCAATTGGTTTGATGTAACCAAGTTCATTCATTTTTTGTCACAGCAGACTTGATGTAAGTAACTGTCGTCAGATATATATATATCCAGATTATAATAAGAGTTGAGGACGTAAAGTACATCGTAATTCTATCCCTGGCTTAAGAACTGCACAAAATGAAATATCAAAGCGACACATTATTATCTTTGACTGTTATTTGACATATTATGGACCTGCACAGCTCCTCCATAGTCTGACCTGTTGATATATCGCTCAGTGTCGGCAACAGTATCCACACGTCTGTGTTCAAGCTACTCTAGCATACTAGTTAACTGGTGACTGGTGACTGGTGACTGGTGACTGGTGACTAGTGACTAGTGACTAGTGACTAGTGACTTCTATCCAAGAGTCTGAAACGGAGCTCCTCCGTTAGACCAATATATTTACTGCCATGTGTTCTGCGCTCCCATTAGTTCCGCAGTGCAAATGTTCAAAATTTTATCATAATCTAAAAGAGGAAATTTTAAAATATGTATTCAATCTATCGTAATTTTTAACAAAATGTTTGCTAATTGTAAGACATTATTTAATAAAATACCTATGTGTAGATGTCTTCAACGTGCATTTGTAAAGATTGAATTACGTATCTGCAATCTTTTTGAGATGGTAGAAATTTTCAGAGATTTTTCTAAAGGAGATTCATTGACGTGGTTTGCCAATTGTATTTACATTGTGTGGCAAAATGCTTTTGCGGAGTTTTGATTTGGGAATTACCTGACAAGGAAAGCTTGAAGCAGTGAATGGGCAATAGAATGTGATATAATTTGATATTTTAGTTCGTATTTTTTTCAATATTTCTTTGGCCATAATTTACGATATCATTTTTTTTTTATCAGACTTTGTAATGTAATTTTATGTTTTAATTTCTGTGCAATGCATTTTATATGACATTATTATCTATGTATGTGCGGTTCAATTCTGGAGTGGAGATATCAACCTCAATTCATAGATAGATTCCCATTCTGTTATACATACGAGGTGTGTTCAAAAGAAAAGGTGAATTTTGAATATTCGTGGGCTATGTACATTCGATTATCGATTCGATTATTTTGAACACACCTCGTATTGGCAGTTACATTCATATTTATGGACTGTGAAGAAGGGAATAAACCTCAAAATCCATTGAATGCGACCAATGTTTCAAAAATAATTTAATTTATTTAAAAACCACAGCCAGGCAGTTTAGCTGTGTAATGAATAAGATTAACAAGTTCGTACATGCAGATTGAGGTTGTTATCGCATTAGTGAAACTATAATATCCCTGACATGACGAAAGAGTTGAAATTAAAAAAAATGTTTATAATATTATTTACCATTAACATTATTTGATCTCATTATGAAAATATACATGAAGTGGATTGTCTTCTAATAATATTATGTGATAAATACTGTATACACTTTTTATTTTGTGCCATCTACTTAATTATTTAGTTGATTGCCGGATATATACAGAAAATCCCTTTTGGGTTTGAAAACCTGGCAATTTTTATTTTACAACAGTTATTTATTTTGACAAGTAAAAACATATATTAAATTCTTTTTTTTTTTCAGTACATATACATGTATTATTTTTAATCCGATTTTTTGATATTGATATCATTTTACAGGGCAACCACAGTAATTTTTTTACTCTGTTAATATGTATTTTTTTTTATTAATGTTGTATTGCAAAAAATAATATTCTCTTTTAATGGAAAATTATATAATCTCGTTTTTAAAATCGTATATACATACATACATACATACATAGAATATACTAATTAATTTATTAATCTTAAGTGTTTATTGTATAAAGTATGTTTAGACTGATTATTTTCCAGAGTAATTTTTATTTGATGTAATGTAAACAACATTTTCTAATAGCCTAATACGCATTATGAAATGTTGACAGCAGTTTATTACTTGTGACAATTTAAAAAAAATGTTTAGTTAAAGAAAGCTCAGAGAATTGTGTGGGTGCGGCGGTGATGAGCGCTTAACACGTGTTAGCGATAGAAACCAGATTAGTAAAGGGATTAGTTTGTTTTGCAGTCATTTGTGCAGGATTATCATAACAGAATATCATTGAAGCAAACCTCTCTCTGCGTAAGTCACATTTGGTAATTTTCCAGGCAAAAAAATAAACCGAGCAATTTTATGGATTTGCTGTACATTAGAGATAATTTGATTAGGCTCCAATAGGGCCACCGGAAGAAGAAAACTTGTTTTTGTCATTATTGAATTACATATTTCTATGTTAAATGATATTATTCGGTGACATACATTGCCATATGACATACATGGTAGCATATGTATATATTGACATGTAACATGTACTACCATGTGACATACACTTTCATGCGTTATATGCTGCCATGTGACATACACTAACATGTGATACTCGTTGCCATGTGACATATGCTAACATGTGATATATGCTGCCATGTGACATACACTGATGTGTGACATTTTCACTGTCATGTGTCATACGCTGCCATGTGATATACAATGTCAAGTGATATACTGTCATGTGACTTACATGGCAATGGTTTCGCAGCGAAGATATAAGTAAGTGTCATTATTTCAACAACTGGAACCTAGAATTGATTTGAAAGCCAAATTATTGTGCTAATATCATTAGAATAATTTAACATTATGCCAGATATCAAAATCTATCAACCTTAATCATCTCCCTACAGAAATAAACGCATTCTTGAGTAATACAAACAGTTAAGTAATTATCGTAGCTAGGAATAAATTAATTATTACTGTAAACAAGAATTTTCATCTGCAACTAGCAACCATCCTCCCAACAACTCTGACAAATATAAATAACATTTCAATAATTTTTATAGGTTATAACTGCATTCAGAATGAAACATTCAATGATAACATTTCAATCAATACAGTCTCTAACTGTGTTTAGAATGAAACATTCAATGATAACATTTCAATCAATACAGTCTAACTATGTTTAGAATGAAACATTCAATGATAACATTTCAATCAATACAGTCTCTAACTGTGTTCAGAATGAAACATTCAATGATAACAGTTCATTCAACTATACAGTTTCTATTTGCTTTCAGAATGAAACATCCAATGATAACACCTGAATCAACTTTACATTTTCAAACTGCATTCAGAATTAAACATCTAACATACATATTAAATCTAGAGATTCTTACTTACTGAATTTGATGGCTGATGCCACACTCAAATAAAACCATTAAAACATAGATACAATAATAATTAAAGCTTGTTTCGATATAATAATTCGGTATAGTAATTTGGTAGGAACAATGTCAATTATTATCTTTATTAGGATAATAATAAATATCTGAACATTGTCAGTGGAGGTTTTATACATGAATTTTAAACACTGTCACTGAATGGCTGACGGAGGTTGAAGAGTTGTCAGAATGTTTACCCACTTTTTTTTAACCTATCGGCATACCCGCCCCAACATTACGGCAGTTTCATTCGCATACCAAACGCCACTCGGTAAAAAATACAACAACTTAGAATGGTGAAAGTCAAGCACTTACCTGCTATTTTGATAAACAGTGGGGATAAGTACATTGCCAGGATTTGGTAATGTAAATACAATTTTAAGTATTTTGGAAACAAAATTTCTACGACTGTGGTGGGTTAATAAAAATTTCTCGAATATTTTTATACATTTACCATTGAGATTCAGTTACCTTTTTTAAAACTTTTATCATAAATACAATATTGCAGGAAAGCAATAATGTTGTAACATCCTATACCTACAAAAGACAAAACATTCTAAATTTCACGATGTCAGAGCTCACTGATTTAAAGTTTTTACTACAATTAAGATCAGTGGTGTTAAAACAATGTTACTGTTTTTTTTTAATGAAGTGTAAAAAATTTATGACAGATGTGAAATATTATTTTTGGTGTTACAGCAATAATTAATATTGCTTTCCTGTAACAATATTCCGCACGGTGTGGATTTTACACATTTCCTTTAAAAGTTATGGAATATTAAAGGTTTAATACAGTACCATATAATATTAAGAAAGTGACTAGTGCTGGCTTAAGCGTGTGTCTGCTGCAGATGTGTTCAAAATTAGAACCAATCTTTAGATTGTAAGTTTAAATAATAATAAAATTGTTAGAAAAATTTAACCCAACGAGTGTTTTCTATGAAGATTGCTCAGGATCGTATATACAATTTAAAAAAATTCCTTTTATAGCACGTATTAAATAATAATTTGGTAGAGCATCTTATATTAGTAGGGAAATCTATTTATAAAAGTAAAGGTGCTCGTATCCAATAAAATTGTTATTTTATCAAATTTTTTTTATCTTTCCATCTATTCATTCAACTTTGTTTCTTGTAGAATAATCAAATAAGTTTTTAATACTTCTTTATTTACATGAAAATTTTTCTATAAAAATAAAATAAAATCTACAAAGAACAAAAAAAAATTACATGCTTTTCAGAAGAAATAAAAATATATACTTTCATTTCATTATAAAATAATGTAAATCAATTATCATTCCTTGTTATAGTAATAATATCAGAAATATTTAATTTTATTGATAATTAGTTATAATAAATATAATTTGGGAGTAAATTTTATCTAGCTTTTAACTATTAAAAAAAATACTTTATTGCGCAAATGTATTTCATATTTTTATTTGCAATAATAATCATACTTAATTATTAACAATTTTATGTAATTTCTTTACCGAACACATAATAATTTGTGATACATGTTTGCCATAGTAAATAGTAGAGAAAAAACAGATGTACATAATGTTAAATACGGTAGATAAAAACCGGAATGTGGAAGTGGAATTCTAATAAAATCTTTGTACGAGATACAACAATATAAAGTTAGTTGTATAAATCACAGCGATGTTCTACCTCTTTAAATTATAATTATATATTTTATTGTATAATGTATTTCAGAATATACAACTTGATTAAATAAACATTGTTTTTTTATTATATTTTGTACTTTTAAACCACTAAATGTGATTTATCTTATTAACCTACTAAGGTTCGGAGTAACTTTGGAAAAGCATCAAAGAGATGCAAAAATCTACACATCATATTTAAGGAAACTTCTACAATCTATTTCTTATTCATCCTTTTGCGTTCTGCCATTGCTCAGTTTAAAAAAAAATTATCACTTTTTTTTCTCTTCTGTTGTTATTTGATCGTCGATATGCTTGGCCGAGGATTAGCATTTAACGGGGACTGTTCAAATGTCAAAAATTCTAAATGATGCTGATCGTCGATTTGATGTTCAATTCTGTTTGAAGCACTCCAAACTAAACCATAATCTTATTCCATACAATTGTTATATTATGGAGTAGTGACATCTTTGTTTGTTCTCAATTATTACTTTCAAGAATGTTTTTATTTATGTCCTAGCTGTTGAAGATATACATAATTACAACATACATAATTATAATAAATCATCAATATAAAACATTAAATGAATAATTCTTTACATAGAAAAATTGGTCTCCATCAACACGTAATATAAAAGTATTTGTGCGTTAAAAATTTGGCATTTCGAATTAGCGTCAGACTTGGGTATCCTCATTCTTTTTGTACTTGTGTTGACCACACTAGTGGTGTAGTAGCCATGGCGCCGACCTCCTACCTGGAGATCCGGGGCAACGGCGCAGGCGGGTCGTCCCCTGGGTGGTCCATGAGCCGCAAAATGGCCGCCTGGTCTCCTGAGTCCACGGGTGCTACGGAGATGTCTCGGACAGCTCGGAATTTGCCACAGTTGTTAAGGTGCTCATTCTCAAGACGGAAGAAGTTCCAGATGAATCTCCTGGTGTTCATAAAAAAATAGCATTAATTTAGATTAAAACATCAGTTTTTTTTTTAAATTTAATGTAAATCAAATTTAATATTGTTATTATTAAGTTCTGCAAAGTATTTTTAGTTTTTTATTATTATGTCAGTTTAAATAACTGATATATCCTTTGTAATACCTATAAGTAATGACCGAATTCACAGACATACTTACTTTATAAACATGTGCATTTTAATTCTTAATAAGTCCCAGACTAGACAGGCCATAAAAAATTCCAAAAAGGCTAGCCGCGTATATTGTTGTTCAAGCCGGAAACCATTGTAAAGTACTACATCGTAAAGCTTAGAGCTATCGTAAAGTAAGTGCCCTTAAATACTATTTTAGAAAGTCTGCATTATTTTACAAAAGGACAGCAATAAAACCTAAAAGGAAATAAGCGTGTAATAAATGAGCAGCCCGCCAGACAATACGGGTCATAAAAAGTTCCCTACAGATTCCCCTCGGAGAGGCCGCCCAGGTCCTCTGATGACGAGTGAGTTTTACACTTCTGCCCGAGAAGGAAGTCCGATATCCGCCCTTCGGAGATCTACGGCAGAGACCACCCAGGCTCTGCACCGCGAGTGAGTTTACGCTTCCGTCCGAGAAGGAAGTCCGATCTCCGCCCTTCGGAGATCTCCCGTAGGAACCGCCCAGGCTCTGTACCATGAGTGAGTTTTACGCTTCCATCCCAGAAGGAAGTCCGATCTCCGCCCTTCGGAGATCTACTGTAGAAGTCGCCCAGGCTCTGCACCGCGACTCGACCCACCCGCTTCCGCCCAGGAAGATACTTATCTTCGCCCTTCGGAGATCAAACCTTCGAAGACCATCCAATGGACCCTGGACAGCCATCAGTAAAGGGGAGTGCCTCTGAACTCTCATGATAATTCTTCCACCCTGTCACCCAGTGAATACTATACTTTTACGTAGTATCAATACCTAAGGATAAAGACTTTACGTAGGGTAAATAACACTTTCCCATATAATCAAGCCAAGTGAATCTCTAATTTTAAGAATCAACTTTCCCGTATAATCAAGCCAAGTGAATCTCTAACTTTAAGAATCAACTTTCTCGTATAATTAAGCCCAGTGAATATCTAGTTTTAAGAATACAAACTTTTACGTACATTTAAGCGAAGAGAATAGTTAATTTTAAGAACCGTAGAATTAAGTACTTGACTCTAATTTTAATGATATTTTATACTTAATTAAGATTAACTTTAGCTTAAGACTAACCTCACGATTAGAAAAATAAATGCCTTATAGTAAATACATAAATTGCTTTTCAGTTCCTAACCTTTTTGCGTTATTCCTATAATTATAACCCACTGCATTAATTAGCGTCTTATCATAACATTATTAAATTTGATTTACATTGAATTAAAAAATATATTAAATGAAGTTCTACGAATTAAACACACAAACAATTAATAAAATATCAGTCACAAAAAAATATTTAATTCCGCGAACAACATATTTTTATAGCCTTGCTCGGGTACAATAATTGATTTGACAGCGAAATTAACAATCTCCAAATATAGAAACATTCATTTGAATATTTTATTTCATTCCAATCGTTTATTTTTTTCAAAATATATCTAAATCATAAAGTTCTTAAGTAGGTACCTACTCGTGTTTTCCATTTTGAAAATATTCTACCCAAAAAAACCTTCTTCTTTTGAATATGCAATCTGTGGCTAATCTGAGTGTTATATCTATCGGGTAACCTAAATAAAACATGGCGGGTTCAATATTTTTCATACTAATTTAAAAACGTTATAGCAACAATTTTACATATTGGATTTCATTCAAACTACTCTCTAAACCTTCCCGGCACTAATAAAAACAAACTGCTATTTTCAGCGAAACTGGTCAAGTAATTTTCGAGAAAATTGAGGTCAAACAAACAAACTTATATTGATTTTAATATAACATGCTGAGTTCTCTTTTAGTACTGTTCTAAAAATACATTGATGAAAATTTAAATTAATCCCATTGTCAATCATATCTACAAAGTTCCTGCACAAGTACCCACAAAGTTTCAGCGCAGAACCCAAAATGTTGTTTTAACATAACATTGTGAATCAGGTATCAGTAAGTTGCAGTGTAGTTACCTGATGCCTGAACAATTGGAATAAAATGCGCTAGACCAGAGCAGTTACCTGAAGACTTCCAGCACGGCGAGGACGGTGACGATGAGGTGGGAGTGCTTGTAGCCCGTCTCCGTGAAGGAGACCGACACGGCCCAGCAGAGCCGCAGCACCAGGTCCTCCACAAGCCCAAAGTAGTAGAACCACTTGAATACACACACAATCACAATTATTGTAGTAGAAGATACACTCAGCCCCTCAGGCTTCGTAACTGGAACTTAATAGCCACGCACTTCCCAACATTCTCTTTCCCCATCTCCTTCCTAAAATGCAAATGGCCAATCAGCACCATTTGTTTTTTTACATTTGAAAGGTCCCTGTTAAACGCCGATGGGGTCTGTTTCAGCTTTTGAACATTATTTGATCAGCAGAAATACACAACTGTCATGTTGTTATGCTTGTCAGCTGATCACAATTTGATAGAAAGCTGAAACAGACCTGGAATCAGTGTTTAACAGGGACCTTTCAGATCTCAACAACAAAATGGGGCTGATTGGCTACAATATTATATTTGAATTTCTGTGGAACACCCTCAACCCGGAATGTTTTATTTTATTTATAATTCTTTGATGAAGAAGACCAATATCATTATCCAGGTACTTTATTTTCGTTGAATTTGGCTTTCTCCCTTCAAATGAATACATTCTCGTTTCAAGACTTAAATGATGAAAGAAAGGCGTATTTATATTTTAGGAAGGAGATGGTGAAAGAGAATGTTGGGAAGTATGTGGCTATACAGTTAAATAGATCAAGCCTACAATGATGCCTTCATGAACTCTGTAATTCAAAATATGTTGAAACAAACTGACCGTGGAAGTGTAGACCGTCTCCTGGCGAAGCAGTGGCATGTCCCCTGTGCTGGCGTCCAGCAGGCCCCAGTCCAGGCGCACGTCCCATAGGTAGCCCGACAGGGCCGCCACTCCACCAAAACCAAGCCATACGCCCAGCCAGGCGCACTCGCTCAGCGTATCCTGAGAATCTAAATACAGGGCTTCTGTAGTTCAAGTAGTAGTGATAACAATATCAATATATTTATAGTCATAATAAAGTTTCAACCCTAATACCTAAACCAAACCTGACCTAACGTATAATAAAATTACAGTGCGAAAAGGCCTCCACCCCGGCAAAACCAAGCCAAGGCCTTAGCCAGGCACACTCACTCAACGTGTCCTGGGAATCTGGACACAGGGTTTATGTAGTTCAAGTACCAGTGATGACAATACATAATAGTGATTCAATTGAGAATTTATACAGGTTTCAACAGGGATGCACAATTTGACCAATATTTGAAGGCTTGGCTATGTTAAGTGGCCAAATCGGTTGGGGAGTTTCACAGAAATTCAAATGAAAAATTGTCATCAAATGGCCAATCGGTGGCATTTTGTTTTTTTGGCATTTGAAAGGTCTCCATTAGAATCTACGTTTTCTATCAAATTGTGATCAGCTGTCAAGCATAAAAACATCACAGTTGTGCTTTTCTGCTGATTAAAAAATGTTCAAAAGCTGAAACGGACTCTAGAATCTGCGTTTAAAGGGAACCTTTCAAATGTAAAAAAACAAAATGATGCTAATTGCCCATTTGATGACAATTTTTCGTTTGAATTTCTGTGAAACAGCCCAATCTAAGTAGTCAAATTCTCATAAACTCATTGTTGTATCCTTTCTGTCATGATATAATTTATGCATTGCCCAAAGAGGAAGAACGTTGTTACAAAGTTGAAGAATAACGGTTTTGAACATTCAGTTGCCAATTGAGATTAGTGTCTATGCCTAATAAGGTGATCAGAAGATGACGTACTAGGACAGTAGGTGCAGAGTGAAGCCAAAAGCAGCAGAAGGAACGATGAGGCATATTTGACTGCGTTGGGCAGGTGAGGAGATGGCTCCCCGGTGTCCCTGAGGCGACGCAAGCACTGCAGGCAGCGCCACCAAGCCGGCAGGGCGGACACCAAGCCACTCACCCACGCTGGAAACAAACATTTATACTTCTTGTTTTAAGTCACATAATTTTATTTTTCGATTGGACTCAACCTTCTTCAGGAATGTACAGTTTATATGTGTACATTCCTGAAGAAGGTTGAGTCCAACTGAAACCGGTCGAATGCAGAAATATATATATAAATGAATAAAATTATGTGACTTTTAAGTCATAACAAAGTTATTAAGTTTTAAAATTATTAACATTTTTCATTTAAATTATAATGTAAAGTCACAAAGTGATTGCTTCTTTCGATACATTTATACTTCTGTTAAGATATCGGGCGTTCCTCAGGGTTCATCGTTCAGACCACCATTATTTATTTTTAATGACAGAAACCAGAATCAACATTTGTAACCGGAAAAGTAGGCATTGAGATAATAAATATATTTAAAAAAACGGGGCCTCAAAAAACCGGCCTGGACCAAAATCTGAGAGGAATGTCAGAAGTACGGGAAAGAAATAAACTTTAGAAAATAGATTTTTACAAAGTTGAAAAATGACAATAAATCGATAAAATACCACAATGATAATTATTTTTCCAAATAACTTAATAAATCACCTTCCATAAGCAATCCATAGCAAAGAACTATCATATACGAGTAGTAATCTAGTATTCCCCAAGGATTGCTAATTAGCCTTAGCTTATTGACATGAATGAAATGGAAGGATCTATTTACACGGAGAGCTAGAGCAGTAATCAGCAGAGAAGAAGGCGTAACACAAGGTGAAATGAATATCCAAGAAGACAGGCACCAGGGAGGTGAGCTGCTCGGCCACCCAGAAGTCGGAGAAGCCCACATAGAAGAAGGGAGCCAATACTATCCGCCCCTGGAAATAAAGAAAAGTTAATACCGAAATTTAGGCGTTTATTGATAAACTGAAAGAGTTATAGCCACTGCTGGCCGCAAACATAAACACCTAACAGAAACTTGCAACATACCAGCTCCACTAGCGGAAAACCGTCCTGGACGCGTTCATCAAAAACAATGGCATTTGTTAATCTCAACTTGGGTGGGCCACTTCTCTTCACCTTACTTGCTTACTCATGTATCGTTTACTTAATATCTTGTTGTAATATATATATTAATAAAAACCTATAATAAACCACCTTCTGAATAGGGGAAGTCTTATTGTTTCACACATTTCTCAGACGCCATAATACAAGCTCTACACCTACACTAGTAATCATCAAACAGTAAAGAACAGTGGAAGGAAGATATAGGTAATCGTGCTTTACTCACCAGAACTTTGAGCAGCCAGAACCTTCCCTCAAAGTGAAAAACCCGCAACGGGTTGATCAGGAAGCCGAGAGTAATGATGTAGAAGCACAGCGGCGCAGTGACATCCGTTAGGCCTAGCGCGCTGCGGTGCAGGTGCGCCAGACACGCCAGCGTGCCCAGTGTACCCATGGCGCCCGCCAGCGCACCCGCGTGCTGCTCCGACATGTTGTGGCGAGGGTCCAGGGAGAAGATCAGCACGTGGTTAACTCCGGACGTGCGCCAGCCGTACACGTTCAAAGCCCACAGCCACAGGAAGAGCACAAGGAGGAAGGGGCCACGGAAGAGACGCAGGAAGACAGACCAATCCTCGGTCTTGCGATGGTACAGGGCTGGGATTTATTCAAAGCACAATGATATTGTAATTTAATATATATTTATGGAAGACCAATTGTATATATTATATTGTAATATTTTACGGCCTTTAGACAAACAAAATTCATGTGAAAATTTTGCCACATTCATGAATAATCTAATCAACATTTTTATTTATTTATTTACAACTAATGACCAGTATTTCAGTTGCTTTTTAAACTCAGCTTAAGAGATATTCACGTTCGTCATGTTGCTATCGGGTAGATTTCCTGACAACCCAATCCGACTTACAACATTCCTGAGGATACTGAAATATCGCCTCCAAGATTATCATTATAATATAGCTAACAAACATGCGTCCAATATGCGCCTTGCCAATTGGTTGAACGCAATCTGCAAAGCTTCTAGATTATGCAGATTGCGGAATCTATTTCTGATAGGCGCCAAATATGTGCTTGGCGTGTATAATTTACAATCCTTACACCTCCGGAGCTATGATGTGCACAGCAGAACTGCCTTTGCCAATTGGGGTAAAATACGAGTACCTACCGCCCTGGTCACATCATGAGGGGAATATATATTATGACATTACCAAACTGAAAATACAGTGGGAGATTGAGTAGAGGGTAAAATAAAAACTTGCGTCTTATGGTTGACCTAACCTCTGATTTGAGAGGATATCAGGAGAAGTAGAATATTAATAAAATGAGGGTTACACCCTAGCTATCTTATAGTAGCACGGTGATGGCCAGCGTGGTGAAGCATCCACTGAACAGTCTGTTGTTCTGCGCTGCAGTCTGTGGGATTATCCTGATGTTACTAGTTACCCGATAGCAGGACAACAATGGCCAGCGTAGTGAAGCAGCCGCTGAAGAGCCCGAGGCGGAAAGTAGTCCAGGGCCCGCGGCGGTGCCCGAGGGGCGGCACACGCAGGCGGCGCATGGCACGCGTGCGGTCCCCACCCTCCAGCGCGCTGGACACGACGCGCTCCACCTCGGAGATGAGCCGGTCGATCTCCTTGCTGGTGTAGAAGTGACACGCCTCCACGCGTTCCGCCCGCCACTTGCCGCCAAGGGTGCTGTTCATCAGCTGGAACGATTCAACAAACAACTCTAACATGATTCTTAAGCGCATTTCGGGGTCTGTAAAGTAGAAGGTTAGCAGCAGCTCTACAGCATCCCGAGATTGAGTTAAAACCCAGGTAGACTGTTACTCATCAGTTTTCCAAGGGTGTTTAGGTTTACAGGTACTATCAAAACGGAAATAACGATACCTACTTCAACACCTCCCTAATTAATAGTTCTCCAGTGAGGTGTTCAGGAAACAACATCAGAAATACACACTTACAGTAATTCTATCACATGGTTATCTCACACTCCACACGGATAGCTTTATTTCAAAATGCGCCAGGCCTCCAAACACCATTATTTGATCATTGTAGAAAATAATATTAACATAACCGAATGAAACATGAACACGGAAAAAAAGACAGAAAATAAAAAGATTTCAGTCGCATCTGGGACTCGAACTCAGGACCTCTGCCAATCCGGGGCAACCACTTAACCAACTTAGCTAATGAGACCAGTTCAATTTATATCATCTCCATTATATCAAGATGACATAAATGAGGTTTGTAAAAAACTCAATAATAATAATTAATCATTAAAAATTGAACCATTATTTGACTTTACCTAGATGCCTATTACGTGATTGATGCTAGCAAACTTTGCCAGCATCGCCAAATACGAGCCCTCTGATTCAAGAAGTCAATATCAATTAGTTATTTAGACGGCGTACCGTACCAGTAATGGTGTCGCAACACAGTTTTAATGTTTAATTGGACGAATGCAGAAAGCCAATGCACCAATTTAAATTATCAACGAGCTGCAGTAGGTATTAAATATCTACTTCCTGACAGATCAATGACGAATAAATAATGTTGAATCATATGAACATTTATTTATTCATTTCTATTTATTTAAAGAAAACTTTTTAATAAATAATTATTATGTAGAATGATGTGTATGTACTTTAAATTATTAATTTATAATAGCGTATCGTGAACGCCTCACGAGGAGAACCTGTACTGAGGTGTACACGAATTTATGATATAGTATTATTGTGAAATGGTTATACAATTGTTACAAAATGTTAAAGAATAATAAAAAATAAAATAAAAACATTGTAAAAAATGCAAAATAATTATTTTTATTTAATGTAAATGTTCTCTCATTTGTTTCAAAGATGTAGGCATGTGATTATATAGTTTAATTGCATGGTTTTTAACACTTCCTTTACGGTGCCAAATTATAACGCGATCTACGGTGCGGGACTGCGAGTTTCCCCATACAAATTCGTAACAATATTGCTTTTTAAGCCAAAAATAATAATACAATCTATCAACAGTTATTAATTATGGTAGATTATACTGCAAAATACATCTTAGGGTTATAAAATAACATTAAATATTAATACGTTAGGAGCAACAATTTGGCTCAGGTAACCGAGTGTCTGGCACCGTAAGACGACAGTTAAAATGTCTTCGTCCATAGGCGGTATATTTTAATGGGATATTAAAGGTGTGGTCTCTTAGTAAATAATCACGTCCCGCTTGACAACAACAATTAAATTATATTATTTTTTATTACATATAGAAAGAAAGGGTCTTAGATTAAATTTACTTGAACAATTAGAAATTAATAAAAGAACGAATGATCTTAATATAACATTAATTAACAAAGTAAGGAAAATTATATATTCACCACTTCTCAGTATGTTCACATTATCTAAACAATACAACACATTTAAATAAACCAATTAAGAAAACACTATCAGTTAAATAAGAGGAAACACATTATAAATGTGAAATTTTACTGATAATAAATCATTATTTTTAAAAACCTGTCCAGATTAGAAAGGGGTGGGAGTTTGAAAATGGCATTGAACGCCGAAACAGCTGTCACAATAATAAAAACTAAAAACACTTGCAGAACTTAATAATAACATTATTTAATTTGATTTACGTTCAATTTAAATAAAAAAGGTGTAGTTTGTTGAAGATCTTGTTAAAATAATTTTTTGGGGTTGTAGGGGAATATGAAGATTAGATTGGAAGAGATGATGAATTGCAAATTTTGCGTAAAATTGTCTAGTTGTCATAACATATAAAAGTTTGAAAATTTCAGCAGAATCTTTAAATTTAAAGTATGGTTCTTGAAGAATAATTTTAATTATCGTATTATACATATATTAGTTGCACTTCCCCAAGACAGTAGTCCAAAATGTGTGATTATGAATTGAAAAAGATCAAAATAGATGGTCCTTAAAATTGTGCGTGGAAAGATATTCTTAATATTTTTTTATGATAAACTTTTTTTTAGTTTGGTTGTAATATAGTCAATGTGGTCAGTCCAGCGCAGGTTTGCATCAATTATGATTTCTAAGTATAATTTTTTTTAGCATTTTCGATTTTTTCGCATAGACAAATTGAATTTAATTGTAAACAGTCCCGTAACTTTTATTCGAAGGTTGGAAGAGGCTGCCCTGTTTGAGTTTATACTATATATATTTATACTATCTCTAAACAAAGAAACATTCATTTAAAATTTTTATTTAATTCCAAACATTTATTTTTTCAAAATATAATACAAATTTAAAACATTGTAGCAGTAGTTTTAAATATTGGATTTCAATCAAACTACTCTCTTAACCTTCCCGGCACATTAGTGAAAGAACAAACATTAAGAACAAACTGTGCTATTTTCACCGAAACCGGTCGAGTAATTTTTGAGGAAATCGAGGACAGACAGAAAAACATTCATTTTTATATATTTTAAGGGCGTTTTACGGCTTGTTAAACTTTTTAACCCCTTTTAAATAGACATGTCTTCAGATTTTGCTTAAACGTTTCGAAATTGCTTTCTGACGTCAAACCAAATGGAAGGTCATTCCGAGAAGGTCGTTATAGTGAAGATCGGCATTATATAGGATTAACTGGAAAATTATTCATGAAATATGGAGATCGCGCCCGCATTGGTGATAATAATGTAAACAGTCTGTTTAAACAGCCTCTTTTCATGGTAACTACCTGTGGTACCCAGAAGAAAGTTCGCAAATGTTACTCAAATTATGGATACCTTGATAATTAAAATAAAACACTATAATCCGGTGACCGGACAAAACAAGAACATGTTGAAATCGAACATTTTCTAAAAATGTGGGAATACAACAATACTAAAACTAGCTGAGAATACCATGTAAAATAATAGTGGTGAAATTATAATTATATACGAGTATGTACACTTAATTCTGTTTTAACGCGGGAGACACGTTCCCCAGAATAACGTGTAAAAAATACTACATATTGGAAAATGGAAAAATTCTAGTAAGAATGGATAGTCTAATAACAATGCGTTTTGTGGACCATGTAATTTCAAAGTCGCGTAAAAACAAACTTTACTGTAATAAAGCCTTCACGTACCTACAGTCACACCTCATCACGTCGGGCTTTTCCATTGTCAGTCGGCTTTCTCCTTTGATGATAAGTAACCAGCAATATATTGGTGAGGAACTGTATATTCAGTCCAGAGGTGTTATGGCTCAGCTCTGGAGCAGTACCGAATTGATAGCTGATTTGAACTCTTGCAATTCTATATAATACTAGCTGATGTGTACCCGGCCTTGCTCGGGATTTTTCACTTGTCATTAGGGTGCCATAATTGATTTGACAGCGAAAGTAACTATCTCCAAATAATGAAACATTCATTTGAATGTTTTATTTCATTCCAATCGTTTATTTTTTTCAAAATATATCTAAATCAGTTCTTAAGTAGGTATCTACTTGTATTTTCCATTTTGAAAATATTCTTCCAAAAAAACATCCTTCTTTTGAATATGCAATCTGTAGCTAACCTGAGTGTTATATCTATGGGCTAACCTAAATAAAACATGGCGGGTTTAATGTTTTTCATACTAATTTTAAAACGTTATAGCAACAGTTTTACATATTGGAATTCATTCAAACTACTCGCTAAACCTTCCCGGCACTAATAAGAACAAACTGTGCTATTTTCATCGAAACCGGTCCAGTAATTTTCGAGAAAATCGAGGACAAACAAAAAAACTTACATTCATTTTTATATGTATAGATGGTAGTAGTAGTATTAACAACAGGCAGCCCGCAACAGTACCTAAACAGCCTTGTTATACTCAACAGGTAACAACTCTGTAACACCTCTTCAGTCTTACAGAAAACAACTGCTGTCCTTGCTGTGTTTTCTTTCTTATCTTTCGGAAGCTTGATCCTGCAGCATCAATTTTATTTCTTTCTCTGAAATACGTTTTTCTCTCTTTCTGGAATATGTATATAAATCGGGTAGTAGCGATAATGACGTACACCTCTCGAGACTGGCAGCGAATGAATGGAATTGAATGTTGTCTGTTATCTCCTACCTTGTCGTGTTTCTTGAGAATCTTGCGAAAGCCGGTGAAGTTGAGGTTCTGGTAGTTCTGCAGCAGCACGAGGCTGAGGTAGAACTCTGAGAAGGGCAGGCGCAGGCGCCGCACGCCCTTGCCGCCCTTGCCACCCTTCCCGCCCTTCCCGCCCGCCCCGCTGCCATTACTGGCCGACTCCCGCTCCTGCAACTCGGATTGCAGACCAGCGTACTTTCGGCTCGCCTCTGCCAACTTTTCTGTAGGGAAATTTATACGCCGTATTTCAAACTCATACCAACAACCTCCAGGAAGTGAATCCACGAATATTCAACAAATATGATTCATATCAACAACCTCCAGGAAGTAAATCAACGAATATTCAACAAATATGATTCATATCAACAACCTCCAGGAAGTGAATCCACGAATATTCAACAAATATGATTCATATCAACAACCTCCAGGAAGTGAATCCACGAATATTCAACAAATATGATTCATATCAACAACCTCCAGGAAGTAAATCAACGAATTTTCAACAAATATGATTCATATCAACAACCTCCAGGAAGTGAATCCACGAATATTCAACAAATATGATTCATACCAAAACCTCCAGGAAGTGAATCCACGAATATTCAAGAAATATGATTCATATCAACAACCTCCAGGAAGTGAATCCACGAATATTTAACAAATATGATTCATATCAACAACCTCCAGGAAGTAAATCAACGAATATTCAACAAATATGATTCATATCAACAACCTCCAGGAAGTGAATCCACGAATATTCAACAAATATGATTCATATCAACAATCTCCAGGAAGTGAATCCACGAATATTCAACAAATATGATTCACATCAACAACCTCCGGGAAGTGAATCCACGAATATTCAACAAATATGATTCATATCAACAACCTCCAGGAAGTGAATCCACGAATATTCAATAAATATGATTCATACCAACAACTTCCAGGAAGTGAATCCACGAATATTCAACAAATATGATTCATTTTTCTTTTTTTTTTAATATACACTCGTTTCGTTAAAAAAAATTAAAATTTGTAAAAAACAAACGACTATTTAATTTTTTTTAATGCTTTTGTATTTATTAAGGCTGGGTATAAACGAACTGCTATCATATAGCAGAACGGTAGTGTTAATTTTCTTGAAGCCGTCGATATTGACTGCTTGTAGCATTCCGTGTATTGCCAGTACGAATGTATGTAATAAATGAAATGCTTGAGTAAAATCCTGGGTAGGTACGCGAGTAATAACGTGAATCGTAGCTTGGCATTTATTTGTAGATATTTATTATTTTGGAACTATAAAATGTTCTTATTATGGCAACACAAAGTAACTAATTTCGATTTTGAAATGTGTTCATCGCATTCAAATGTTTTCACGTGTTTGCGTTTGACAGTTTGTTTTAAAGAAAGAAACCCAAGACATCATAAATAATTTTTTCACATCTGTGAACTTGATTAAGTTTTTTTTTACCTAACATCTTATTTCGATACATAAATTTCAGAAATTCTAAAAATCACCTTTCCATGTAATTATCTTCCTTACAAATGATTGAATAATTAATAAAAGTTTTATAATAAAATTGTCTTAGAATATGATGTAGAATCAACCATCTCCTTACGGAAAGTACCAGTAATTTCTGAACACCGTTTGGATAGAGTCAAAGTAAATTAGGGGGACCTACCAGAGTAGAAGGTGTTTATCTTGGTGAGCTGCTCCTCGCAGTAGTGGAAGAAGATCTCGTCGAAGTTCGTCAGGTACCTCTGGCGGGGGGCGGCCGCAGCCTCCTCGGCCTCGGGGGGCGCCAGCTCCATGCAGCCGTACAACATCTCCTTCATCTCCTGCAGATGCAGACGGTTTGGAAATATTGTAATAGTGAAGCTATTAAACCAGTTATTATATAATAATATAATATAAACGCATACATTTGTTTTGAACCAATGCAATTTAATAATATAATCGACCGGTTTCGGAAGTACCCTTCCTTGGTCAGGAATGCATCAAGACTATACTAAGATACAAAATAATGATAGACATATTGAATATCTAGGGAGCCGACCAAAGGGGAAGGGGTAATTAGGGGTTTTACCGAAGGAACAAATAAATTCACTGGAAAACTATCTAAAAGAAGACTATACGATAAACTTACTTGGTTTTCAATATTCTAGAATTAATATTTAGGGATTTTATCTTATTTTAATAATAATAATATCATAATTTCTTCAAACGATTGGTATTCACTTTGTGGCGTCATTATTAATAAATGAATTTTAAAAATATACTTAGAAATAATAATAATGTAATATTTAATATTTTTATAAAGTGGTGAATACTAAGAATATTTTTTAATTCATTTATTAATAATAATATTATTTATTCCGAATTTAGTACAATTCCACTACTGAGGTCAGAATTGATAGACTTGCCCTAATACGATTTCGACGACACTTATTTTGGCACCAGTTTTGGTTCACTGCCGTCCACGTCTGTTTCGTGTGATTTTGACTCCGGTAAACAAATTACAAAACACTTATAAAAGGGTTAAATACTCGGTTTTTATAAATAAACTGAACCTTTTTTCTTAATAGCTGTTAAATTGGCGAAACGTCTAGCTCGCCCTCCGGCCCTCTTATTTTGGTTTCTTCCGTGTTAGGGCATCTCTATATATTATTTCCTCTGTTAATTCCACACATTCCATTTTATTAATTTACTAGCTGAAGTACACTGCTTTTCCCGGGGTTATGAATGGTTTGGTGTAAAGTTTTGAGGTTGTGGTGTGTTACCCCTACCCCTAGCACTACCCCTACCCATTGTGTTATTTCAAGTTTAATTAAAATAAAACACGTTCCATAGTGGTAGATACTCTTAGTATCGCCCAGGTGAAAGACCACAATTTAGAATCGAAACTTGTTGCTAGAAATGGCTTTAGCCGTGTTTGGTGACTAGATCTGAATAGCTAGGTACTTCCCAACCTTCCCTCACCCATCTCATTCCCTTCACCATACCCTTCAGCCTCACAGTATACCTCAAATTGGGGATGCCATAGATAGTCTCACTTGTTTCGGTTAGCAGGGAGCAGTTGGGACTCTTGTGCGGTATTCAGATAAAAACGATGTCTCGATTAGGGTTGTTTTAAGACTTTCGTAGTTCATAGCTCCTAGTTCCCTTTATTCCCCGAGGCGACAAGGTGCATCAGGCGTTTTGTTAACATTTTAAAGAAATAAATCGGTGAAATTACGCATAGCAGTAGTCATATATATATATATATATATATATATATAGCAGTGGCGTTAATTGCTCTTCAAGCAAAGGCAGACTGTAGCTTCAAGTGCTGATTTTCACCGCTACATCATCATGAAACATCTCGAACGTCTTAGATTTAAATTAAAGGAAAATATTTCCTGTTCGGACTCAGACTAATATTTTTTTAAAAAGAAATACTCTTTTAGATTCATAAAAATAAAAATAAAATATTTGGATTTGCGGAAATACAAAATAATGCATTTAATTTTTTACTTTATTTAAATAAAACGCGTAAATGTTGAAGGAGAATTGACGCCATCTTTAATATTGTTAATATGATGTTATGACATTTGTCGGAAGTGCCAACTGCATAAAATGGATTATAAAAAAATTGCTTGTTAGGTTCTTAGTTTGGGTATTTTCTTTCTTAAAAAACCCAAACTAAGAACCTAGCAGCCTATTTAGAATATTTAATATTTACAGTTTGCACTTTGTAAGCAACTATTGTCTAATGTTATATTATAAAAAATGAACATGGCGGCAACAACTCTCCCTCAATACTGACACGTTTTTATTTAAATAAAGAAAAAAAAATGAAGTGCAATTTCCGCATATGCAAATCTTTTTAATTTATTTTTATGAATCCCGGGGCGCTATTCCCGATTTTTTAAGGAAGATTCCTTAAGTGTTTCCTTAGGGTTAAAGCCTTCTTACTTAACTGCGGTTCCGATTCTCTCGGATGACAGCTGTCAGCTGAATTCAGCGAGCGACATTCGTCAAAAATGTCAATATTTATGTTTTAACAAGAGAAAAACTCAATATTAATATGTTACCAATTACGTTATTATTTACTTTAAACATAATTAGCTAGTAAACATTATTAAACAGACATTTTTGACAAATCACGTCGGGAGCAGCATTGAAGAGAGTCGGTACGCCCGGCCGAGTCCAATGAATTCGATTTCGAAAGCCGTGGACTCACTCCGAGTTAGCAAATCCAGATTCACTCATTTCGAACTCACACTCAAGGAACGGCAAAGGTTTTGGATTGGAGTCAGAAACGAAAGGCGTTCCTATTCATTGGCGTAATATGAACGATTTTTGATTCCGGAACGGCGGACCTATGCGGACCGAAAGGAACGAAGACCGAGTCCGAGGAATTGAGTCCATGTGGCTAAACTCGGAATTGGAACCGAGTTTTTAAAAATAAGTGGAATGCTCCACCTCTTCGGTCAGCACAAATTCAAATGTCACTTTTAGAATTAGAGAGAAAGAAGGTCATTACTATCTAATGAGGTAGGTAACTAACTAACTAACCAACACGCCGTTTCCCCGCAGGGGTAGGCAGAGAGGACGGACCGCCAAACAACTCGATCTTGGCATACACTTCTTGCTTCATTCACATTCATGCATCGTCTAATACATTATCTTCTATTATTCCGACTTCTGACGTGGCCCGACTCAAGTATTTGATTCACTTGATCGTGCCATGTCTCCCTCGGTCGTCCCCGGCTTCTTCTTCCATTCACATTCGCGTCATACATTCTTTTTACACTCCTCTCTTCGTTTATTCGCTCCACATGCCCAAACCATCTAAGCGTCCCTTTCTTAATCTTACTCATTACGATTATGCAACGCTTGCATTTTTTACGAATATCAATATTTTTCACACGATCATACACGGTTTTAACACACATTCGTCTCAGAGATCTCATTTCTACGGCATTCAGTTTACTTTCATCCTTCCTCTGCCAATTCCATGCCTCACTGCCATACATCAGGGTTGGTATCAGCACTCCATTGTGGACTGCTAGCTTCGCTTCTTTGGACAACTTTTTGTTAGCGCCAACCGCTTTCAGTCCTCCATTAATGGAGTTTCCTGCATTCACCCTTCTTTCAATATCCCTATCAGTCTTTCCATCTCTCGTAAACATACTTCCCAAATATACAAACTCATCGACCTGCTCCAAGTATTCGCCATTCACAACTATATTGCACACTGTTTTCGTACTCTCTCTTTCAAACACCATGACTATAGACTTACTTACATTCATCATTAGGTAATTCTTTATGCATACTTCATTTATCCTAGATACGAGGGACTGTAAATCTACCATACTATTATCAATCAGCACCGCATCATCAGCATACAATAGGCAACATACTTTCAGATTATTAATTTTCGCGCCCAAGCCCACCTCTTTCAATTCTTGCATACAATTAATTATCCATGTATAGATTGAATAACCACGGTAACATTACGCAGCCTTGCTTAACACCTTTTGTGATGTCAAACCACTCCGTAAAATCGCCGTTTACCCTAACACATGCAACGCTTTCCTCGTACAGAGATGCGATTGCCTGTATGAGATTCGTATTTACTCCATACTTGGACAATACCTTCCATATTTTTTTCCTATCAACTCGGTCGTACGCTTTTTGTAGATCTACAAAGGCACAGAAGAGTTTCTGGTTTTTTGCCAAAAACTTCTCTGTTAGCATACGCAACGAGAAAATCTGATCCATACACCCCCTTCCGCTCATAAATGCACCTTGCACATCCCATATTTTATCTTTTGTTTTCGTTTATACCCTTTCAATCAATATCCTTACCATACAGCTTTCCAACTGAACTTAGCATGCTAATAGCCCTGTGATTTCCACATTCCATACGTGACCCTTTACATTTGTATAGAGGCATGATCACAGCCCTCCTCCACTACTGAGGTAGGTACCTTTTTATAAAACGTGATTCTTCGTTAGAAGAGCTAATTAATGATATTTAAAAAAAATGTATTCAAATTAATTATAATATAATGTAGTTGTTTTTAAAAGTTTTAGTTCAAAATCTTGTCACTTGAAGATATTTCATCAATTTTTGTTTTCAAATAATCTCTTGACAATCTATTTAGAATATTTTTGCTACGTCTCACCGGAATTCCGCAGTTAATCAAGAAGTATTTAACCCTAAGGAAAAACATAATGAATCTTCCTTAAAAAGAACGGGAATAGCGCCCCTGGAGCCCAATTATGGTTCTTTTTAAGGATCATTTTGCTTGCAGTTGCTTCTGGTTGAAAATTACAAAGAAATGTCTTTCGGTAAAATGATTTTGATATAAAGAAAAGGTTTTATGATTTATTTTTTTGAAAATGAATATTTTTCATTTATACTCGTTTTTTAGGGTAGGTACAGATTTTCAGCCTATATGGAATGAACGCTTCTGTAATTATACGTAGTTTTTTTCTTGACGCTAACTAATGTGTGTGCACTGACACTCGGTGTTCATTTTCAATTTATCTTAAAGTAGCGTATGTTTATACAAAGCAAAAATGTAGTGAATGGAATTTCTAAAAAATGTAATGATATGTTTAGACTTTACACCCTGCTATTCCATAGACCCCCCGCGGAATCCCCCCTGATCAATTTCTGGGTGTGCCACTGGGTGAGCTGTTGTTAACGGTCAGCACCCAAAAATACACACTTTGCAGGTTGCTACTTCGAGAAATGAATGATGTATCTATAATAATAATAATATATAGAGTAATTGGATCCTAAAATATCTGTGCAATGTGTGCAATTTGGAAATCAGTGAAAGCAATTTTGAACGTTTTTCCTAAAATTCCAGTACGTATTTCATATAGAATTTAAAAGATTACAGTTTGAGGATTATTCTCTTTTGAAACCTTACACATTTTCCTATCTACCCGTGTAGAATTTACAGATAAATCATTTGTTATGTTGCCTGAGTTAGCAACCTGCAAAGTGAAGTTTAGGGCCATTTTTGAGTGCTGGCCACAAATATATAAAATCACATAAGATATTGACAGTTTTTTTTTATCATTTTCGTTAGTTTTTTTACTGATAATTTTTTTTTAATATCTACTTATATTTTTTAAAGTAAAAGAGCTATGTTTTTGTAGTATTTTTAAACGATTATTACGTGGTGTGAATATTATTTATTAGTAGACTGATTAACCTTGTCATGTTTATTTTCTATAATGTTCATTTGTTATTATCGTGATGATTTTATGCAAATCGTTAAAGTTAATATGTGGGTTGTTAAGTATGTTTATATCTCTAAGCTGTAGTGATTCACCGACAAAAATGTAAATATTAAATGTCTTACAGAAAACGTGACCTGACGTAGCTAAAGGGTTAATAATTATAAATAAATATTGTCGTGATACTATTTCGTAGTATCTATTTGAATATTTAAATAAAATATTATGTTTTTTTATGAATGAAAAAGTAAGAATGTTTACCTCGTAGTTGATGTATTGTTTCCTCCATTCGGGGGTGATATGCGCGGACAAATGTTCCGCAAACTTCATTGTAAAATGTGGTCCCCAACTGTCACAACAAACACCCCGCACCGCACATAAATAATCAGCTATTCGGCTGTATTATACATTATACCTAAACCCAAGACGCGCGCTGTTTTGCGAACCGCGCTAGCTCCGCGCTGAGAAGCGCCGCCAATACCCAGTCGGCTATAATTAAATTAATTACATGAAGTCTAAACTAAATCCGTCCCGTAGTGGATAATTAATCGACACGTCAGAATCGCCCACACGAATAGTGTACATCAAAGCGCCTTCCGTAGCCCCTGGCATCGAGAAGCTGGAAAATATCGGAAAATCACAAATTTATTGGTGTTTGTTTTCACGAATTAGGTTGGCAGTACTTGGAAAACACCCCTCCGATCTATCTACGAACATGCGTACTTCAAAGAGCTTTGGATGGTTATTTAAACAAGGCAGCACTTCAAAACAAAGTACACTGCTCCCTGTGGTAAGCGGTAAGCTAAAGTCGAGTTTTTTTATGTGGTGGCATCATTTTACTTATGCGTCAATTAAATTGTTTGTAGGTTGCATTTTCGCGCGGCAGTGTCGGCACAGCTACCTTTGATTGGTTCGTAGTTTCGGGGAAGTACCTGCGATCTGTTTTCCTTCCCCGCGATGTTTAAAACGTATTTTATATATGTTATGGATGACTTTTCTAATTATCCAGTGCATCGTTAATTCAGTTGATTTATCTACGATTTTGGCAAACGATAAATATGCTATATAATTAATTTGCAAAATGGAAATAACGATTTATGATCTTAATGTCCGCCGGAAATTAACTGCAATATTTTTATCAAAATTAATGATATTATTCTACGAAACAGCGTGGCGTTAACGACACGTTATGCTTGGGTATATTAAAGACGCGCTTCTCTGAGAAGGCAGGGCATTCTGTCAAATATCCTGACAGTTTGATGAATTTGGAAGAGCACAGACGTCAAGTGGGAATGTTGTCTTTGTTCAATGGAAGATGCTCCGAGCAAACACCAAACGCGGGCCAATTGTATGTCATTATTGTTTATTTTAAATAAAATTTTAAAAAGGACAATTTTATTGGCATATTATGGGTTAAAATTAAATAATGTGTGCAAATCGATAATAGTATTCAAACATCCCCCATTTCCATTACCAATCTTTTAACAGCGACTGCAAGAAAAGACAATTATTCAATTACACAAAGTACCTACCTATTGACCAATTTATGCTATAGGACAGGCGTTGAACTTCTACTCCCTCTCAGGCCAAAAAATAAATCATCATGGATTTGTTTAATTTAATATGTGAAGCAATGGGAGTGGAACGGTAGCTAGGCACACGAGCCCACAGCTCAGAGCGGCCTGCTCCAACAGCGTTCAAGACAAATCATTTTTTTAACAGTCAAACGGGTAAACAAAATCAATTGCTACCGTAGTAATATGGACTGGAATCTGGACTTTGGCGGGATTCAATGATGAGGACATTTCCGGAGTTGTTTATCCTCTCTCTAAATCCTGTCACCGGGGTTCTTATGAGGGCTTCAAAGGCAGGAACTTGGTCCTATGTGAGTATGCTGGAAGCACTGCTGAGTCTGAAACCTTCTACTGAGCATGTTTGAC
>JAHDVE020005811.1:0-22992 GCA_022606495.2 Halesus radiatus | reverse complement strand
AACTAGCCTACTGCCAAAATTGATGTCACGTTACATTTGCCTCTTGCTGTCAAAATGGTATGTTAGGGCAGGTCTTTTCACTCTGATGTCAGTGTTATTTTTAGACAAATACAGCGTCTGAATTATTTTTTAAAATGTCCATTTTCAAATGTCACAATGCATTTGAAAACGGAAAATCAAATTGAATTCCTAGATCAAGATGAACTGACATCAGAATAACGATTTAGGATATTTAAATACAACGTGTGTTTATGTATTTCAATATTTTATTCACAATGAATGCGGCAGTATTTGGTTTATGTAGGTGGAGAAATAGCTATTAAGCGAGGAGTCACCTAAGCTTGTAACATGCAGACAATACATTACTTGTCTTTTCACCCAACCCAGCCGATGTTGTCCATCAATTAGCGATATACATTTGTCAGTTTGCCGAGGCTGATGTCAGTTTGAAGGAGGTTTATAAAACATTTGCGGTGCGCTTGTTTGTATGTAATGGGTTTTATTTCTTTCTATTCATTTGTTTATAATCATACTTCTCCAATTCTGCACAGGGGTGTAGCTGGGTGCATTAATAAAACGGTGTCAAAATAAATAAACATATCTAAATATGTAAATTGCATATTGAAATGTATTTTCTTAGGTAGTTTTCCTTTTCAGATAATTGTTATATAAAGTTGATTCTGGCTACACCGCAGGTTTGGAGCAATACCTAAATTCGTTAACCGCAATTCTTAAATACCAAAATAAAAAAGAAGATCTTGCCGCAATGTTAGGATATTGTCCAAAACAATGCTTCAAGAGAGAATGACACTATGGTTTTTTTGTTTGTTTGCATTTTGTGTGGGATAATTTATTATGATATATATTGTTATTAGTGATATTAGTTAATAAAGCTTGACTAGTGACCGGCTCTGCGGGAGGGTCCATCGGGAGTCCTGCTGCAATCCGCATGTCAATAATAATGATTAAAATATGTATGCAATAAAGAATGAGCACTTTTAAATTAAAGAATTATTATTTGAACATTATATATTTAATACCTACCATATTGTACAAAGGCTAGTTGTGTAAAATATACATATTTAAATAATCTATAATCGATTTTTATTTTTGTCTCACCAATTTGGCACTGTCTAAAAACTTGGTAGCGCCTGTTACTGGAATGTATTGAAAACTGGAAAATTAAAAAAAAAACATGAAAATGCATCACAAGGATTTGTGTTTTTATCTAAGATCTTTTTATTTTGTATGGTGAGCAGGGGGATGTTGTTCTTCTTTCGTATAGAGGGCAGTGTACATCATCCCTCCTTTCGTGAAGCTTTCACACGCTTCACGGAGATTTGGAATTGTTCACACCGAACCGTTCATAAGAAGCGTAGGCTTCATGAGCCGTGATTACAATAACTAACACATTCAAGCTTCACGAGTCGCGAAGGTTGTGTATAAAACAAGACAGACTTTTGGTTAGGACTGAGTCATACCTGTTCTTTTGCGATATTACCCATACTTGATATATTCGTTTGCCGGTATTACGTTATTTTTACCGTTCCCAAATATTAGGTACGCCTACTAAATGTTTACATGGGGGGGGGGGGTGTTCGTGGGGATTTTTTTTAAAAGTTCATTTTTTCTATACATTTTACAGTAAGTAGTGTACCCATAGATATACCGTGTACCTAATGAAAGTTACATGATACGTTTTTTTTTATTTTGTAATTTATGACATTTTACAAAAACATTAGGCAAAAACTCCCGATAAACTACTTTTTAGTAGTTTGTCTAACGGGAGCTTGTTATTCAAAACCTTATAGTAAATTTATACCTAAAGTTAAGTATCTACATAAAATAAAAAACATATAAGAATTATATAGAATATTAATACTTAAATATATTTTTAAAAACAAAAAACAAATGACAACACTAAGTCGTACAAAAAATAATATTTTCCAATTATCCAATACAGAAAGTTCCTTTCAGCTAACAAAGTTTTCAACATATGATATTTAATAACTGTTTAGTTTTAATAGATTTTTTTTTATTTCAGCAGGTGACATATTCAAACACCTAGAAATCAACTGATCTTAAGTTCTTTGTCTATATTTGTTTGTACGCTTAGATAATACTACATGTTAATTAAAAATACAACAAAAATTCATTGAGACATTGTGTACATATTTCAATTGTTCGAGTGTGTTACATAACATGAAGTTATGATTTATGATGGATGTATTGATCCAAATATAATGATTTTGGTTTAATAAAATGTTCCAGATACGGGGATTACCAAAAAATTATCACCGTTGGATCATCTGTGGCCTCTGACAATAAAATACGAAATTGTCAAGAACTACGTCCAGAAATCGGGTTTTCCCCCACGCGGATACAGATCGACAAAGGCCGAGCTTTCCGGTATGGTTGCTTCAGCATTTTTTGAATTCTTCTTTCCTCGATGACATTATAAAATAAAGAATTCAAATATTGTGTTCACGCATAATACTTGTGATAGGTCATTTTTAGTGGCTTTATAATTATTGCAACGAAAATAAAGTTTTTAATCAAAGTAACCATTGAACCGTTTCACTGTAGGATTATGCAAAGAGGATAGACCGCCAAACAACTCGGTCTTGGCACATACTTCTTGCTTAATTCACATTCATGTATTGTCTTATACAGATTATTCTGACTATTGACGTGGCCCAACTTAAGTATTTGGTTCATTTGATCGTGTTATATCTTCCTCAGGCGTCATCGACTTTTTCTATAAATATACAAACTCGTTTTCTGATTCATACAAACTCTTCTATTGTCCTGACTTTTGACATGACCCGACTCAAGTAATTGGTTCAATTGATCGTGCCATGTCTTCCTCCGGCGTCACCGACATTTTCTGACTTTCTCATTCATACATATTCTTCTGTTGTTCTGACTCTTGACTTGATCCGACTCAATTAATTGGTTCATTTGATCATGCCATGTCATCCATGGGCGTCACCGACTTCTTCAACCATTCTCATTCATACATATTCTTCTGTTATTCTGACGCTTGACATGATCCGACTCAATTAATTGGTTCACTTGATCGTGCCATGTCTTCCTCGGGCGTCACCGACATTTTCTGTCATTCTCATTCATACATATTCTTTGTTGTTCTGACTCTCGATATGATCCGACTAAATTAATTGGTTCACTTGATCGTGCCATGTCATCCTTGAGCGTCACCGACTTCTTCTACCATTCTTATTCATACATATTTTTTGTTGTTCTGACTCTTGACATGATCCGACTCAATTAATTGGTTCACTTGATCGTGCTATGTCATCCTTGGGCGTCACCGACTTCATCTACCATTCTCATTCATACATGTTCTTCTCTTATTCTGACGCTTGACATGATCCGATTCAATTAATTGGTTCACTTGATCGTGCCATGTCATCCATGGGTGTCACCTACTTCTTCTAACATTCTCATTCATAATTTTTCTCCTGTTATTCTGACTCTTGACATGATCCGACTCAATTAATTGGTTCACTTGATCGTGCCATGCCATCCTCGGGAGTCACCGACTTCTCCTACCATTCACTTTCACGTTAAACATTAACACTCCAATTAAATGTAGTATAATGTCAGGAACTGAAAACGTGTTTTTTTCGGAATCAAAAGTAGTGCTCTAGAGGTGATTTTATATAAAAACGGTGCTGTATAAATCATCCATTTATTATTATTATTATAGATTAATCACCGAAAACAGGATTGTTTATTTTATCAAATCTCATAATTACTTTTAAATCGTCAATTTCTAAGGTATCTGTCAAAAATAATGTCAATATAATATAATGTACCTACGCCTGCATGCGAGTATGGCGGCGGGCAGAATCGCGTTTCAACTTGGAACTTGCCCGATACCGATATGGATAGGTACCTTGTATCTGTCAATATCGTATAACGATGAATACTTGAGATGATACTTGTATCGAATATATCGAGATCGGTCAATAACGCAACCGATCCGGCCGTTACGAATATGTAAGCGATATTTATTGAATACGTGATTTCTGATATTCAGTATTGGTATATCGTATATCGATATTTAGAACGCTAATATCTATGGAGCCGTTATCGATATATCCGATGTATGGCGGTATTATAATACGTATACCTGTTACGAATATATTAGGTTCAGGCCTACTTTTGGTGCATGAATTAAAACTAAAATGACTCCAGAGAGACCGATTGATAGATATAGTTACTGTAGGTAGGTGGAGGGGAGTAATAGTGCCTAAAGACTACCTTTTTCACCCGTACCAACTGAAGCAACCGTGTCGAAAGGCTCGGCCGTCTGACTGTCCTTTCCTTAACCGCTTGTCGCAATGTAAATAGAGAAGTGATTCATCGCAATGTATCTGAAAAATACATTAACTTTGGAGGCTTGTGTAGCATTTTTTTCAACAAGTTTCAACATAAACATCAGTTAGAAATAACAACACTTTAGTGTTCTTATATCTTTATTTATTTATCAGTTACACATTGTACATAATAAATAAAGAATTTAAAATAGAAATTTTAACATGAGACATAGAATGCAATACATAAAACCCGAATTATCTTAGTCTTCGGTTGTTAATTGAAATAAAAAACAACACGATACGCATTGAATGTATAGATATTTTAAGAACTTATAAAATAATGTTTCAATGACTTTTATAAAAACATACCCACAGTTTTATACACAAAGTAAAATCCTTATTTCCTTGAAGTTAAATTTTGAATGAACCACGATTAGTCACGATGTATACGTGGAAAATATTATTTTGTAGGGTTACTTACACTTTTTCTGTGAAGATTTTCGCCAAATTAAGTATCAAGAATTAAATCTTCTATGTTTTCCTATATTAAAAGTTGTATTATTTCTTCTACACCAACCTCGTTGTCAACATCGAAAGTTTGTTTGCCTTGAGACATTCTGTAAAAAAAACATGAATGGTCGCAATGCATTTCTCAAATACAATCAATGTTATTTGTACCTTAAATACCAAAATTTAAAAAATGTATATATTATTATGAATATAGATAATTTTAAATAAAATAAACTAAAAAATAATAGAATCCCATCCTATTAAACTATTCAGTCTTGAGACGCTTGCTTACTGGCTTCCTCTCTAGTTTACTGGGTTTAAAACAAAGCCAGTTCTGTCTACATGTAGCTAGTGTTCCTAGCTTATTAGGTTACTGGCGATAGCTTGGTATCTTGGCTTATTATACTGGTTTCGTATACACTGGAAATTATTCACTATGAATGTAATCCAACAGGTTGAGTAAATTAAAAATGTTTTTATGTACGTCACACATAAAACCTATGAAGGAGAAACACGAAGCTTAGTAAATTTGAAGGCAATTTATTTTTTTATTTGTAAGAAACAAACAGCATTTTACTACAAATATACATACAAAGGAAGTTTAACAAAAGGTAAGCCAATAAAGTTTCTTGCGCTAACAGTGGTTATATACAGATGTTTTATTTATGAAGCTAATAAGAGAAAAAAAAATTACGAACGAAGAGGAAGATAGGACATGAGAGGGACAGGAGATGCTCTCGATAGATTTTATACTTGTGCATCAATTTGCGGTTGTACGCATTACTTTGGTTTGATATTTTGAAAGGGTATTGTGAAGAATGTCGATGTTGTTGAATTGTGCATTATATTGCGTATAAAAATAGGGAATCCGAGAATTTATCCTAAGATTGGTCCTGTATGCGCGGGGAAATGAAAAAAATCAGATTGTCGGGTTGGTCTTGATGGTATGTGAATGTTTATAAAGTTAATGAGCTCTGGTGAGTCCAGGCTATTATTCATAATTTAAACAATAAGATTTGATCAAATATTAAACTGCGTGTTTGAAGCGTGATGAAGTTATGGAATTATTTGCTAAGTGTAAATTAAATTTATAATTTACATGACTAAAGAATTTACATTGAATGCTTTCGATTCCTTCTATATAGGTTTGATATGATATAAAGGTGTGCAGTATTCCAGTGTGAGGGAGCATATATTCGTAATCCAACAGGTTGAGTAAATTAAAGGTGCTTTTAATTTTTATAAATTTATTAACTACATAACATAAAAAAAAGTATAAAAAACAATCTAAGCAATACTCACAACGTAATTTGTTTCTTTATCTGATTTTTTGAAGAGATTTTGAGGGGGGGGGATAATAACTCAATAAAAATAGGATATAAATGCAGACATATTTATTTAAAAATACTTATTTACTTCATTCAAATACAATATTTTGAAAGCCATAATTTACAAAAATACATATTTAGCGTTTATTTTTGCATTTGGGATTTCATATACATTCATCAAAGTTCATCACATGTCCAAACTACTGCAATTACGTTGAAAAATGTTTCGAAGCTACGTACTGAACAGTTCGCCACGTGTAGTGGGCGCCACAATCGCCGGCCCACCATCATTTGATGTGTGCACGAAAAACTGACAACAAGGGCATCCCGCGTCATCACAAGGGCCATCACACGTCATCATATGCCTCTATGCCCACTACACGATGGGCCATCCGTAGTGGGCCAGCTAATCGGCCATCATGTAGAGGGCCCATAAAACAATAAGCAAAACTTCATGGGAATATATTTGTTTTTTTTTTTAAATTTTTTTTATTTATTCATCTATACAATCTTAATGTAATAAAAGGGTTATGATACTGTGCCTGTCTCACTAGGAGAACATGTGTTGAGAGCAGGGAAAGTTTACAGTTAAGTTTCCAAAGTTTTCAAAGTTTACAAAGCTTACAAAGTTTACAATTTACATTATAATTTTTTATTTAATTTTTTTATTTTTTATTAATTTAACTTTTTGTTACAAGATATAATACATATTTTATTTATACATTTTATACAATTCTTCCATTAGAAGCATTTGCTTGTGTATGGAAGAAGAGTGTACATTATTTATTATTGGTAATTAAAGTAACATAATATGTGGTACATGTATATGTATGCATTACAGTTTTATTAAGAAAAAAGAAACATAGTATATAGTAAATGTGTTATAAATAGATATTTGTATTACATATCATAATTAGGATAGTATATTTAAAATATATAAGAAATGTTGTGGAAGACAAGTAAATTTCAGAATATTTGCAAGGGAAATTTAGTTAGAAACATTTTTTTTTATTAAGATTGTCTCTAAAATATTTCTTGACAGAGTTAAATATTAGGATTTTATCTTGAATGCATCTGATCTCTTCCGGTAGTTGATTGAAAAATGATCATCCTTGGTAAGTATAATGTAGTTGTGCAAATGAACTTTTGTAGTTCTATTTGCAATACAAACGAACGATACCCCTGAAAACTTTGACAATGTCATACATGACAACTCTAAAAGTCACAATAAAAATGATCATCCTTGGTAAGTATAATGTAGTTGTGCAAATAAGCTTTTGTAGTTCTATTTGCAATACAAACGAACGATACCCCTGAAAACTTTGACAATGTTATACATGACAACTCTAAAAGTCACAATAAAAATGATCGTCCTTGGTAAGTATAATGTAGTTGTGCAAATAAGCTTTTGTAGTTCTATTTGCAATACAAACGAACGATACCCCTGAAAACTTTGACAATGTTATACATGACAACTCTAAAAGCCACAATAAAAATAATTGCCTTTCAAGCTGCACAATACTAAAAACGACAAATAAAATCAAATACCTAGGAGTAATTATAGATAAAAATTTGAAATGGAAAGATCAAATATGTCAAGTATTTAAAAAAATTAGAAAACTAATATATATATTTTTAAGAATTAGAGGTAATCTGAAAGTATATATGCTGATGATGCGGTGCTGATTGCTAACAGTATGGAAGATTTACAATCTCTCGTATCTAGGATGAATGAAGTATGCATGAAGAACGAGCTAATGAAGAATGTAAGTAAGTCTAAAGTCATGGTGTTTGAAAGAGAGAGTATGAAAACAGTGTGCAATATAGTTGTGAATGACGAATACTTGGAGCAAGTCGATGAGTTTGTATATTTGGGAAGTATGTTTACGAGAGATGGAAACACTGATAGGGATATTAAAAGAAGGGTGAATGCAGGAAACTCCATTAACGGAGGACTGAACGTGGTTGGCGCTAACAAAAAGTTGTCCAAAGAAGCGTAGCTAGCAGTCCACAATGGAGTGCTGATACCAACCCTGATGTATGGCAGTGAGGCATGGAATTGGCAAAAGAAGGATGAAAGTAAGCTGAATGCCGTAGAAATGAGATCTCTGAGACGAATGTGTGGTAAAACCATGTATGATCGTGTGAAAAATGTTGAAATTCGTAAAGAATGCAAGGCTGATGTAAGCATAATGAGTAAGATTAAGAAAGGGACGCTTAGATGGTTTGGGCATGTGGAGCGAATGAACGAAGAAAGGAGTGTAAGAAGAATGTATGACGCGAATGTGAATGGAAGAAGAAGCCGGGGACGCCCGAGGAAGACATGGCACAATCAGGTGAATCAAATACTTGAGTCGGGCCATGTCAGAAGTCGGAATAATAGAAGAGAATGTATGAGACGATGTATGAATGTGAATGAAGCAAGAAGTATATGCCAAGATCGAGTTGTTTGGCGGTCCGTCCTCTCTGCCTACCCCCGCGGAGAAACGGCGTGATGGTTAGTTAGTTAGTTAAGAATTAGAAATTTTTTACTGTTAAAAAAATCTATACTCAATATACTATGCCTTAGTTCAATCTACTCTACAATATGCTATCATTATTTGGGGATCTGCATATAAATCTAACCTTCTTTCAGTAGAAATTGTTCAAAGAAAAATAATTTAAATTATTTTTAAAAAATCTTCGGACTACCCAACGGATCGCCTATTTGATGAAATTCAAGTGCCTACGTTTAAAAATCTGTACATTAAAGATTCAATAATTCAAATCATAAAAGAAAAAGACAAATATCAATTCTTAACTGAAAACCGTACGTGTCTTAAACATATTTTTCCATGCCCAAAATTAAATACCTCATTTGCACAACTACGTTATACTTACCAAGGACAATCATTTATCAATAAACTACCGGAAGAGATCAGATGCATTCACAATAAAATTCAAATACTAAACTCTGTCAAGAAATATTTTAAAGACAATCTTATTAAAAAAAAATATTTCCAACTAAATTTACTTGTCTTCCATAACATTTCTTTTTTCTTCGAAATGCATATATTTTAAATATCCTAATTATGATATGTAATACAAATATATCTTTATAATACATTTACCATATACGAGTACTATGTTTCTTTTTTTCTTAATAAAACTGTAATGCATACATAGACATGTACCATATATTATATTACTTTAATTAAAAATAATAAATAATGTACACTCTTCTTCCATCCACCAGTAAATGCTTCTAACGGAATAATAGTATAAAATCTATGAATAAAATTTGTATTATATCATGTAACAAAAAGTTTAATTTATAAAAAATATTTAAAAAAAAAATAAAAAAATATTAGAAATAATAACGGGCCTAAAATGCTACCCTGTGGGACACCAATAACTTTTTTTTGAGGATGGACTACAGGTAGTGTTTATTTTAACGCATTGGGTCCGGTCAGTGAAGTTATCTATCAAATAATTCCAGAATTGTATCTGATATTCTTATTCTCCTAAGTTTGTATAAAAATATTTTGTGGTTTACAGTGTCAAATGCCTTTGCAAGATCAAGGAAAATTGGTAAATACTCATTTCTTCTATACAAATTACTTATTATATAGTCGGTAACATTAGAAATGGCATCTGAGGTTGATAAGTTTTTGCAAAAACCAAACTGGTTTGCTGATAGTATTTTTGTAGAGTTTAGGTAAGTATGATCTCTAAGTAAATTAATTTCTTAAATTTTAAATAGAGAGCACTAAGAACACATATTGGTTTACAGTTGGTAATTTCAGTTTTTTTTTCTTAAAATTTCTACTGATTCTGATCATGATATGCTTCAAAATGACCTTGATACGCTTAGTAACTGGTCTAGTCAAAATTATATGTTTTTGAATGTTGATAAATGTTATATTATACTATTAATTGATAAACAAAAGTTCTTAAAAACTTAAGACAAGATTTTTGTGCATAGCGCAAAGGTAATTATAATAAAAAAAAATATAATAAAAAATATAATAAAAACAGTAATTATTGAATGAAACACTAGTATATATTGATTAACTTGGCGGGTTTGCGATAAGCCGACGAAGCTCAACGGTAGAGCATCTGACCGGACATCAGAAGGGTGCAGGTTCGAGTCCTGTCGGCGACATTTATCTTTGCTCGGAAAGGTTTTTTTCAATTTGGATGAGTGTTTCAGGCTAATAATTATTGTTTATAAAAATAATTGTTATATTATACTTTCATCTGAAACAGAAGTCGAAAGAATTATCAATTTAATTAATAATTTTAATTTGAAAACAGTTATTAACATAAGATATCCAGGAATTACTCTGGATTCTAAATTTATGTTTGATGTACACATTAATGACATCAAGAGTAAATCATTGAAAATGTAGGGATTCATACATAGAATATCAAAGCCATTCAAGAACCCCCAATCCATTGTAACCTTGTACAACTCACTAGTTGGAAATAAATTGGAATATGGGAGTACTATATGGAACCCACATTACATGAAATATGCAAAAACTATTGAATCTGTACAAAAAAAAAATTTCCTAAGGATTACTATCTTTCAAATGTGAATTAAATACCTTACTCCAATCTTACTAGGAACAACTTCAATACTTTATTTATTTATTTCTTAAAGTTTAACAAAAAATGTTCGCAAAAAAATGTAACCTTACTGGGGTACCCCGTTCTAAGGTCACATTGTACATGGTTTTATATAAAGAATATGAATTTGGTCAAGTATATTTTAAGTTTGATAAAAAAATTTAAGTAAGATTTCGTAATTATATTAAAATATTACTAGAGGAACATGATAATGCAATAAGATTAATTAGAATTCTAAAGAATTATTAGAAAGAATGTTTGGTTGGAATATCATATCTATATTCTTACTTCCCATGTCCATAATCCATATCTTAATACTTTTTTTGAATTCGGTTAATTTTGTAATGTTTAATGTTTAGGTTAATTTTTAATTTTATTATCTTGGAAAAAAGAAGACAGTCTACCGACTTAATATACTTATTCAAAAGTATTCGCAACAAGCTCGAAATAATAATAATAAACAAAATTTCCTTAGCGCTGTTTTTAGAGAAACACTGTGCGCCTGTGCACGTGCATTTGGGAGTGTTAGGAAAATAGAAGACGATAACTATCATTGATAAAACATCATCGTTTTTGATTTCCCTCACGACCTCATCAGATACATTAATGTAACTGAGTTATACTTTTGTTTATTAATATCATGTGTTCATTCATTTAATGTGAATTTTTTTAAATGCATTTACAACTTTGAGCATGAGGCAGGTCTAAATAATGTTTCCTGTGCGGCTTCCACCAGTAGTCAGGACGGTGGTTGACCAGAAGGAAGGAGACTGTTTCGGTAGATGAAATAAATGCTTTACATTCCTGGCCAAGTATTGTGCACGCGCCACTTCTCTCACAGCAAGGCAGCATGGTTTCCATTGGTTTGACCTCCTCATAAGAGTTTATGGGAACACCTGCGTCTTCTGGAAAATAAATTGACAAAAATGAATATTCCGCCTTCGTGGACATCGAATTATTTGAATTTGCACATACATAATTAGAGTATACTTGAGTACCTCAATATAAAAAGGTCCCCAACAACCATTTAACCTGTTTTTTTTAATTTGAGAGCAACTGCGTTCGCTGTGATAGTTTTTATGTTTAAAATATTAAAAAAGTAATATTTTCCATCTAGAAGTTGTCATAGCGAACATAATTGCATTCAAGTTAAGATCAAAATGAAAATGGTAATATTGAGGTATACATTATATTAGGTGTGTGTGGGAGTCAAATACAATGGGGAGTCTGGAGTAATATAACCGCCACACATATATCAGCCTTTTTTGTTATAAGTGCATATATAGATCTTTTAAAACTTTATTCTTATGAGCTTAAGGCTTGATTTTGTGATTTAAAGATTATTATTAAAAAGAAAGACCTCCGAACTGCCCGGAATCAATTTTCCGGCTCTGGTAATGTACCTATCAAAAAAAAAATTATGCCAAACATATATATTTTTTTAAAGCATGTGATTCACATTTTCACATTAAGTTTTTGAGTTCCTTTAGTGACGTTGGGAAGTTCAGGCTTTTGCCGGAACGGCAGATTACTGACTTCGGACAGTTGAGAGGGCAGTGGGTAGTGACTTGCTGTCTATAGAGGCTGAAAATCTGTGCTAACCCTAAGAAAAACGAACCAGAAAAATAAATAGATAATAGACAAAGAGAAAGTACAACAAATTTCTGCTCTGAAATATTTTTCATGTTATCCCTCCATTAAAGGTGTTCGCCTTTTTAGAAGTGTTCTGCTTTTTTTAGTTTCTAATGCTCACCAGATCAGGATGTTGAACGAGTGAATACGTTCCAGGGTCCAACATCCAGAAATGAGATTATTGAGAGGAGTTGCAGAAGTCACAAAATAGGATCGAATAAGAAGTTCGATGATTTGGGAGGAGATAAACATTGAACCGCTGCTTCTCTTCATAGAAAAGTCGCAATTGAGGTAACTTGGGTACGTAAAGAACGCCAGAAGGTTGAATTCTACGGAAAATTCTGAGTGCTATTTCAGAGGGAAGAAGTTCAGTGGGCCGCCCCAAATAGCTGGGAGAAGCAACTCCAGAGCCTTTGTGAGGTTAGGCTGGACCTACTATGGATAGATGCCGTTGACGTAGCGCAGGACAGAGACATTTGGAGGCGCCTTGTCGATGCGATGGGTTCCCGACCCGAGTAGGACATTTTTAAACGTCCTTCCTTTTATTTTTCGTTTTTCAAAGTGATTGCGTTTTCTGAGTATTTCCTGTTATATGGGAATATTTTACGGAACTGTCCAAAATAAGACAAATTGCCCTCAAATAACGATTATGAAATTTAAATTTAGTCAATAAAATCTTGAACAAAAAACTTAATAAAATATTGATAAGTAAATTTTTATTTAATATTAATGGCAATATTAATGACGATAATCAATGGTTTGGAGTTGTATGCATAAATGATTTCTCTATTAAAATATCTCCTTTCCACCATAAAGCCAGCATTCTATATAAAATATCTCCTTTCCACCATAAAGCCAGCATTCTATATAAAAAAAATAATATCGGAAATTTAAAAAAAAAATGCTAAAGATAAGTACCAAAAATTTACCACTCTGGTGTTATAAACTCAATCGTCATGCCTTTCCATCTTTTTATATTAATAAAACAACTCGTAAACTAGATAGGTATTAGGATTAAATAACATCTGAGGTGCCTAAAAAAAAACAACTTTTCTGAATTCGCTAACCATATAATTTTACAGAATCATAGTTTTGATAAAGATACTGGCACAAATATTCTTCACATTAACAATAAAGGAATAATAACAAAAAAGGGATTTTGTAATAGAGGTCCCGATAGTTTGAACACATATATCGTAAAATTTACACCATATCGCATCTCCTTTAACGGATATTTTCAAAAAAAGTTTTTCTTTTGTGATTTTCCCAGACCATCTTAAAAAATCCATAGTTGTACAAATTTACAAAATTGGACCCAAAAACCAAGTGGGCAATTATAGGCCAATATCCCCTTTGAGAGAGTTGAGTGCCATTTCAAAAATTATGGATAAGATCTATGAATAAAAACAGATTAAGGGGAACGGCTGCGCGGCCTGTTTCATACAAAATTTAATTTTGAATTTGAGGTCAAAATACTCACCTAAACCGAATAATATATTTTTTTTAATTAAAGGTTTAGTAAATATCTAGTACGTATGAGAAGTATTTTATTTATTTTTGTTTTAGATTATGAAATATAGACGATTAAAGGAATTGATTTTTCGCGATTTTAGAGGCATCTTTAACAATTATTTGGGGTCTAAGTGTGATTTAAAAAAAAGTATTACCCCATCTACTTTGAAAATATAATATACATAAAAAAAGTATTAAAATAAGCATTGTGGTGGACTTTAAATTAAATTAAAAACGACCAATTTAGGTTGGAACACAAATTTGCGTATATTATTTAAAATATAGAACCGAAAAATGTTTTTTTTTAAAATGTTTTTTTTTTTATTTATTTACGTAATTATTTACATGGCAAATATGATAATTTTTTTAAACAATACGAAAAACCCGCAAATATTATTAAGTTTCCTCGAAAATTATGAAAATTGTTTTTTTTTTGTCATGGCATATACTTCATAATTTAAAATAAAAATAAATAAAATACTTCTCATACGTACTAGATATTTACTAAATCATTAATTAAACAAAAATATATCATTCAGTTTGGATAGGTATTTTGGTCACAAATTCAAAATTAAGTTTTGTATGAAAATTTAAAGCCGAAAATTCAGTACGGCTTTCGGCCGGGGAGAGGAATGGATGAAGTTATAGCGCAACTTACAGAACATATTTCTAGAAATATGGATCGCAGAAAGAAAAAACATTGCCCTATTCTTAGACCTAGCCAAGGCCTTTGATACAATTTTTCACAGACTACTCCTCAAAAGATTACAACATATAGGAATTGTGGGAATGGCCTACAAATGGTTCAATAGTTTCATATCAGGAAGAAGTAAGCAAGTCAAAAATGGTATAATGGTGAGTAACTAATACGGCATTAACTATGGTGTACAATAAGGAAGCGCACTAGAACCTCTTCTATTTATAATTGATATAAATGATTTATGCTACCTACCAATAGGTGGAAAAATATTACGTTTGCAGACGATACTTTAGTTATGTTTGAAGGATAGGACTGGGCTGAAACTCCTAATCGTGCCGAAAGTGGAATTAAAGCTATAAAACAGTGGCTTCATGATAATTTACTAACACTAAATATACCGAAAACTAAACAGATATTTGCTGAAGAGTTATCGACTATAAAATCTATTGCTTCAAATAATGGATATGACAATACTTTATATGATAGAATCTTTGACAAAAAAATTCGACGTACTCGTATATCCACCAACAAACTCTTATTTGACAGTAAGTCCACCTCTAAAGTCATTGATAATAGTCAATATCGTGGGTGGCCCCGAATTCCATATAACAATAATTTTTCATCGCTTAGTATTATTATTAACTTTCTTTCTGAAATAAAACCTGCATATTATACGAATTACAACTTAGTCAATTTTTTAATTATCTACAAAGAAAATAATTATGGCTATTCTAGCATTTGTAAACGCATATGTAATGATTGCCTCTCGTTTTATAATTTTAATGTTAAAATAAAAAAAAAAACATATGCGATGTTTACATGGTGTAGGTTTTTTCGGAATTTGCCGAACATTTGATAAGTACTAGTCATTATTTTTTATCAAACTACGGGAATTAATATTTTATACAAAAGTGGAATAGGCTAAATAACTTAGAAGATTTGGAAATTTAAAAAAAAATCAATAAAAAATAATAATAGTCATCTACTAAATAATCAAACATTTTGAACTATTAGACCAATTTTAGACATTTTTTCCGTCTCCCTCCCCTTCTCCCCTTCCCACAAATAATCCACCATGACGTTCTGTTACCTTGTTTGTCTTTCGTGGTTTTCCCATCGTCTATAATTATGCATATTGTATTGCTCGTGTGTATTGTTATACTGTCGTCCTCCCCTTAATACAGTTTCTTTCTTTTCCCCATTTTTACCCCTATATATATATATATACATGCACACTCCTGTTATTTAATTAGTATATTTTAAGTTCTGAAGATGATTCAGTCGAATCGAAACTAGTCGACGTATTTATACAAAAATAAAAGTGGATTCAAACAAAGTGTCTTTTCATTTAATTCATCATATCAATCCACAATGTGTTTGCTTATTGCGAAAATCACATAAGATTCAGTAATACGTATTTTAAATTGTGTACCTTAAAAACTATAGATATAGACAAAAAAAATAAATCTAAGATTAATTTAGTAATTAATTATAATTGACGGCCTCCATGGTCGAGGGGTAAGGCTCTCGACTACGAATCTAAAGGTCACGGGTTCAAATCCCGGCGTGCGCAAGTAAATTTTATTTAATTAATTTGTGCTGTTTCACAATTAATTATACAAAAATAATATATAGTATATTTGCGCACGTTCCAGAGTGGAAGATATTTTCAGTATCGCTCTGGTGAAAGACCACCATTCAGAATTGAAACGTTGCTTGAAATGGCTTTTAGCCGTGTTTGGTGACCAGATCTGAATAGCCAGGTATTTCCCCACCTTCCTCTCCCCCTTCTCCTTCCCCTCCCCAATACCTCTAGCCTCACAACATTCCCCAAATGGGAATGCCATAGTCTCACTGGCTCCAGACGGTTGGGAGCAGTTGGGACTCTTGTGCGGTATTCATATAAAAAAAAAAAGTAAACAAAATAATAGCACTCTATAAATCACCTTTGTTAACCATGTTTCCTTGTTATTTTGACTCCTCCAAATCACCACTCCCACTACCCTCAGCTAATAATGTGTAATTATTTTTGTAATGGTTTAATTTAATTACAGTTTTAAGAACGCTAGTGAATGATACGGATGTGTCGAAACCGGTAGCGCAGTAATAAAAATAACTAACAAAAGTACATACTGATTAAAACTCTTCTAACAAAAAGTTGTTATATTCTAATGATTGCGAACCTATGACCCGCGGGTCAAACACTTACCCAGGCAGGCTTTTTAAATGACCCACGCCTTGATTTTTATAAACTTATTTTTTATATCATAAAACAGAGAGCAGACAGTCAAAAATATTTTAAAAAAAATATATATATATATAATACCGAATTTATTCACAAAATATTTCCAAGCGGACATTGGCTAGCGGATCTATCGTATCACTGCACCTGCACTGATGTACATGGTCGTAAAACATCGTGTTTCGCCATTCTGTCGTGAAGCGTGTATGACTCATTACAATCATAAAATAAACAATACTGACGCGCATACATATACGTTAATTGGTAGAACGGTGTGGTGTACCAGATCGGGGATGTTCCAGTACTGAACAAAATTGCGGCTTTGTCGTACGCGTCTAGAAGTGTTTAACCACCCTCGCCCATTTTAATTCATGGTATCCCTCCCTCTTTCCAAGTGACGCCACTGACTTGGTGACCCACGAGCTAGTACTAAAAAAAATGAACATAATTTGACCTACTTCTCAAAATGGTTCGCCATCAGTACATCGTATTCTAAGACATGGATATATAATTTTTTGGTATTTTTAAACTTTTACGTATCGAAAGTTAAGCCGTGTGTGAGATGTTAGATAAATAACATAATAAAATCTTCCATAGACCAACATACAAATTAGAAAAACGTTAAAATATAATAAGGATGGTTTTCCTTGATTTTTTTAAAACGAACTTGCAATGTGAATGTGTGAAAACGTTTAATTGTGAAAACAAAGTCAGAAGTTTGGTGTTCCCATAGTAATGACATTTTGTAGTTCCAAAATAATAAATATGTAGATTTAAATGACAAGGCCTCAATGCCTTAGGCAAAAAAAATACGGCTGCAGGGCTACCACTAGTGGTTTTCACACCTTTTTTGTTATTGTTTCACATTATTCTAGGTAAATTATAATCACCGCATATTCATGTGGAATCAGCATTTTCAGATACACTCTCTGCTGATTCCGTATGCGACTTATAAACTTGTAAAGGAGAAGAGGAGGGAACCAATTATAAGTTTTTTGGTACGGAGAATTTGAGGAGAATATATGACGTGAATATTAATTGTGAAGAAAAAGTCAGAAGACTTTGACGGCCTCCATGGTTGAGGGGTAAGGCTCTCGACTACGAATCCGAAGGTCGCGGGTTCAAATCCCGGCGTGCGCAAGTAAAATTTATTTAATTAATTTGTGGTGTTTCACAATTAATTAATTTTAAAATAATATATGGTATATTTGCGCACGTTCCAGAGTGGAAGATACTCTCAGTATCGCCCTGGTGAAAGAACACCATTCAGAATTGAAACGTTGCTTGAAATGGCTTTTAGCCGTGTTTGGTGAGCAGATCTGAATAGCCAGGTATTTTCTCCGCCTTCCTCTTCCCCTTCTCCTTCCCCTCCCCAATACCTTCAGCCTCACAACATTCCCCAATTGGGAATGTCATAGTCTCACTGGCTCCAGACGGTTGGTGGGACTCTTGTGTGGTATTCATATAAAAAAATAGGAGAATATATGACGCGAATATGAATGAAGCAAGAAGTGTATGCCAAGATCGAGTTGTTTGGCGGTCCGTCCTCTCTGCCTACCCCTGCGGAGAAACGGCGTGATGGTTATTTAGTTAGTTAGTACCACGTAGAACACATACGAATAATTGATCGGAAACATTGGTGATTCAAAAATATGGCAAGAGCACTTTTTGTTTACACACATCATGACTTCTCCTCTGGACTTGGGTTTGAAAAAGAGGAGCGATCGCTACGAAAGATGTTAACACCACAAATGCCTAGTTCAGCCGATGCAACGTTACCGGTCAACCGCGTTTCAATAAGACAAATAAAATCATACTAGCAGACAACAGGCATTAATGTAACATATCTGATTTTTCGTGAGCTTAGCGCAGACGTTCATTATTTATACTCTCGGTAGGTACGGTGACGTCCTCTGGTTCTGTCTCACATATTGTGACTGCGAAAAAATGTCACGTAGACCCTCACTATACACGGCACTGGCTCGGTTCTGACCGTTTTGCGGGGACGCAAACAAAATGCATGAAAGCACTGCGTTCGGAATGACATCATCCGGTTTTATTCCGAATTCCATGTTTGTGCCACCGTTTTTTCCGTTCGGCTTTCCGAACGCACCGCTGGCTTCCGAAACGTACGCTCGGGATTATTTACGTTCGGAAAATATAAGAACGTGTGCGCCATGTAGATCATTTATATTTTATACCGCACAAGAGTCCCAACTGCTCTCAACCGTTTGGAGCCAGTGAGACTATGGCATTCCCAATTGGGGAAGGTTGTGAGGCTGAAGGTATTGGGAGGGGAAGGAGAAGGGGAGAGGAAGGTGGGGAAAATACCTGGCTATTCAGATCTGCTCACCAAACACGGCTAAAAGCCATTTCAAGCAACTTTACAATTCTGAATGGTGGTCTTTCACCAGGGCGATACTGAGAATATCTTCCACTCTGGAACGTTGGCATTTATACTTTAATTTTTTTTTTAATTAATTAATTGTGAAACAGCACAAATTAATTAATAAATTTTACTTGCGCACGCCGGGATTTGAACGCGCGACCTTCGACCTTAGAGAGCCTTACCCCTCGACCATGGAGGCCGTCACATTTGTAGGTAATAGGAAAATTGTTTATCCTGAAAGGGGGAGCTTTGCTCCTGAAACATGTAGATATTTACATATTAAATACAGTGGTTTTAAATATAGCAATTATTCTAAATTTAACAAATTACTTATCTACATTACAAATAACATTAAATATGCATATAAGCACGCATTTCTTAATACGCACAACACGTAATGAAAAACACTTTAAATAGTTTCATTATAACGAGTAACAACAACTATTTCAGTCACCGGTTTTAAATAATAAAAACAATAATGGCAATAAGAACATTCCGAAGTGAACTTCTTTAATGAAGATATTTGCCAAGAAGTTGAAAACTCAAATCAAGAAGTACCAAGAATGACTAATGCATTTAAATCTCCGATTATAAGAACAGCCACGTGTACCGCTTATGCAAATATTTCAAATAAAACACATTCACAACTATAATATTGCTATATTGTTAACTTCACTGTTCTAAACGGAGCTTTAACAAACATATTAAATTTAGATGATAATCGTAATAATAATAATATAATATAATAAGTTATATTTCTTACTCAACAGTTGGAAAGAGGAAAAACTTCTGAGCTGCGGCTTTTCACAACGGTTCCTTTCCGATTTAAGGCAATTTTTCTGCCAGTCGGGAATATGGGCACACTCTCTTGAATTTATATAGTATAATACTAAAATAACATAAATTATTTTGTATTTCATTTTGAATGCTCGGAAGAATAGAAGAAGGAACAACGTGCAACGGTTCTCTGGCCTCGACCGCGTACTGCCGGGACAAACGCGAAAATACAACTGCCGTGTGTCTAAACAGTCTAGAGCGTCTAGGCCTTAACAACGTTGCCCCACCTACCGTCGCCGAGGTTGTTTTGATCGCCGAGATCACCCCGGTGGCGAACTAGTCGGGCGAACTAGTCGGGCGAATTAGTTGGCCGAACTCTACCAACTTTAGGAAAGGACGAACGGATTGTCGAGCCACACCATGGCTTTTTTAATAATAATAATAATAATAATAGCACCGTTTTTGTGAAAAATTACCTCAAGGGCGCTGTGAGTATTGCTTTAGTATTGCATCACCCGCTCGTCTGGAAGCCTGTTCTTTTACGATGCTGAGAGGAACTATCTGTATTAGATAATTAGGAAACATTATTTTATGTACGATTTAGTGTTGTCATTTATGTTTTTATTTTTTTTATAAAAATATTTTTCAGTAAGATTCTTACGAAATAATTACGTTTTAAGTTTGTTACACATGTTCTTATTTTATATAAATATATATTGTAACTTAACCGTAACTGTAAATTTAGGATAAAGTTTTGTATAACAATCTCCCGTTAGACAAACTACAAGAAAGTAGTTTATCGGGACTTTTTGCCTTGTGTTTTTGTAAAATGTGTCAAAGTAATAAAATGTATATATCGGGTAACTTTCATTAGGTACAATACTTATTGTAAAATGTATATATCGGGTAACTTTCATTAGGTACAATACTTATTGTAAAATGTATAGAACAAATGGATTATTACAGTTATGCGAGAACTTCTTCTACCTCGTTTTTACCAAAATATTATTATTTTATTCAAAGAAAAACCAGAGGTAAACGAATATATCAAGAATGGTTATATATCGCAAAAGAACAGGTATGTCTAGGGAGATTTCCCCAGATCTTGGGGAGAAACAGAATTTTCAGAGAAAAGGGAAATCACCACAAAATCTAGGGAAATTTCAAACCCTAGCTTTAAGCAAAACTTTTTATTAAATAACAAGAGACTTTGTTTTTAATCCACTTTTATTTTTTATTTGTCGACTAGTTTCGATTCTGCCGAATCGTCTTCAGGACATAGAACATACTAATTAAATAACAGGAGTGTGCTGCATACGAGTATATAGGATAAAATGGATTGCTAGTAAACCTAAATAATGATCGTTTAAAATAATATTATTATTATTTTCAACACTGACTACACAAAAGATACGATAATGGTATAAAAAAAATCAATTTTTTGGTAAAATATTATGTGGGTACCTACCTACCTACCCTCAATAATGTTTTTTCAACACCGACAGCAAAAAATCACACGATAATAATTGTTATAAAACTAATAAATAATACCGTTAAAAGTTTTCGTTTTATGGTACTTTAACATGGGTAGTCAATTTTCTTATTACTGTTAATCAAGGCCTACCCCCCCCTTGGTTTGCTGAGGTGGTACAAACTCTATGGAAATTTCGATCCGAAATTCTTGGATTTTTTTTTGGGCAGACTTGACATGGCGATTGCACGCACTATGCAGTGATGCTCTGTGCCGAAAAAATAAATCCCTAGTTTCCGCCAAAACTCCTTAAATTTCACAAAAAAGAGTCACCAGATTCGAAAAATACGATGCTCTTCGATCTAAAGCAGGCGAAACAGCTATCGACGAGGGGTTACTAAATTGAAAAAGCTTATTTTTTCCAAATAACTACTACTTCAATATGAAACTTAATAACTTTAGAGAAATATTAAGTTAAAGTAAACGTACCCACATATTAATTTAATTAATCGATAAATCAATGAAATACAAAAGTGTGTATAAGGCAATGGTTGAAAGCAGTTCGCAAAATTTGCTTATTAACTAACTGTTGGATTTATTTATTTCCGTAAGTATGTTAAATTCCTATTAATGTTTTTGTTGATACACAAATGTTCGTTTTATGTAAATTAATGGTGGAAAATATTCCCTCCTCTTGAATGTGGCAAAGTTAAAAGAGACATAACGAATTTTGAAATATTTTTAAAACTTATGAGATACATATAGTATTTCATAGACACAAACCATTTGAGACAACTATATTTGTACACCTGAACCTTTGACACGAACAAAGATAGAAATTAAAGGAATGTATATATTTTTAAATAAAATGAATGCATTGTGAGACACGTGTGAAGGATGTGTAGGTGGCTAGTGATACAATAAATGCAGCTAAACTCATTTCAAGCAACGTTTTGTTTCAAATGGTGGTCATCCACCAGGGCGATACTGAGAGTACCTCCCACTCCGGAACTTTCCGCAAATATGTTACGTGTTATTTGAATGTGAAATAACAAATAAGATTTTACTTTATTTTTTAGCCCATATCTGGATTCATAGTCAAGGATCTCAACCGCCTGACAACGGAGGTAGTTTAACCATAGATTATTTTTTTGATAGTAGGACCACAGTCATTGTTTTTTGGAGACTTCTTACTACTTGGAGTACCTGATCTGATCAACAAACACCGCTAAAGCCATTTCAAGCAACGTTTCGATTCTGAATAGTGATCTTTCACCAGGGCGATACTGACAGTAGCTACCATTCTGGAACGTTCCGCAAATATACTGCCTATTATTTTTAATGTTCTAAATTCTCAACTAGCAAGCAAGTCAAATAATACTTGAACATTGTTGGAAAGGCCCGATTACACTGTTACAATCACAATTGATTCCATTAAATTTATTTACCCCTTTCGACTTCCTAATTATTTAATCAC
>JAHDVE020005810.1:0-19223 GCA_022606495.2 Halesus radiatus | reverse complement strand
CAGAGTGGAAGATACTCTCAGTATCGCCCTGGTGAAAGACCACCATTCAGAATTGAAACGTTGCTTGAAATGGCTTTTAGCCGTATTTGGTGACCAGATCATTTACCTACCTTCCTCTCCCTCTTCTCCTTCCCCTCCCCAATACCCACAGTCTCACAACATTCCCCAATTGGGAATGCCATAGTATCACTGGCTCCAGACGGTTGGGAGCAGTTTGGGACTCTTGTGTGGTATTCATATAAAAAAAAATAAAATGTCTCTTACATTGTTAAAGCAGGGTACAGTATTGTAAATTCTTTTTATCCTCGGCAAAGGAGAGAAATATCCCTTGCTTGTTTGATGGTCTTTAACCGCCCTACCCCTATGAACGTACGTGATACGGCCGTTGTATTATCGCCCGAACGCAACAAGCCGTATCCCGTACGTTCAGGTACAAAAAAAAACTATACCCGAAACCCATAAAACATTCGTATACGTCAAGTTTGTTCCTGCGTCATCTCGTTTAGTATTTAACGTTAAATACTAAACGAGACATATCAGACAAAATTTGTAATGTAAAAAATTTGTCTGGTATATTGTAAACACGTATTGTTATTGCGAAATCTAATTAAAAAAAAAACGAATATTTTTTACATACTTTTTTAATAATAACGCAAATTACGAGCAGTTAATATAAAAATAATGTCTTTTATCCTCCTTGTTGATTTTCTTGTTGGTGTATTAATGTTGATTTATAATAAAATGTTTGGGGTATCAATTGATGCATGTATAATTTTGTATAAAAGTAATACATCAGAAAGTTTTCGTCTGACTGACAGAGATTGTAGTTCATACTGCGAAATTCGATCATTATACCTACCAAAATGATCAAATAAACTTGTTAGCCAATTAAAGATAAATACAAAGAAGTAAAGCTTAATTTATCTGCTTTAAAAAAGTTAAAATGATGCTCAGTTAATCACAATTTTCCACTGCTCGGAATACGACAAATATCATTAGTTTATCTCTGGATAGAAAAAGCTAAGCCGTGTAAAAAAGTTTCAGAGGAAATTCTACAACAAATTTAAGCGACCCTCCTTCACCCTGGCTTTGATCTTCGCAGATTCCGAGGTGAAAGCCCTCCGATTCTGATAATTATTTCGGGAATTGAATTTGCGAAAGAATTCTCCAAACTTTTCAAAGAAAAAAATGGACAAACATTAGAAAAATATATGAAATTTCATACTTAATCAAACGTGTTATTTTAGGAATGTTCCAAATTGTAGAGAATAGGAAAGGTGGGCCACGAACTTTTAGTGCGAAGTCGCGCAACAACGCGTGTCGCCAACATTTTTCATCCATAATACTGTAGATCGTATCTACGCACAGTGGTGCCACACTTTTGTTTCTACCTACACACCAAACGCAGAACTTTTATTAACTCCGCCGCTTTGATACTCCGTGCAGTTTGGTCGTAGCTCGAACACAGTCGGCACGCTTCCATGTCATATCTCTTTTTATTTGTATTTTCTATAGAACAAATAGTAGGATATTTTGATATTTTAGGTGGAAACAAAGGCTGGGGCACCGCTGTACGTAGATGCGATTTGCAGTAGTATGAGTGAACGATGTTGAGTACACGGTTTGTTTTGTTGGGCGCAAGTTTTCATAATAATAATGATTTATGGCCCATCTTCCTTGTTTCTATTATCAATGGCAGTTGTACACAACCCGCGGCCCGCGGGCTCTTTCGCACGGCTCACTTGGCTAAATGATTTTTTTTAATGTTTTTAACAACAGCGGAGGTACAAAAATTGTTAAATATTAATATTTTTATTTGGATTTTTTACCCAAAAACATGTGGTTAGTTACCGCTTACAAATTTTCCAAGATTTAACTAGCTAAGACTTAATCAATGTTTCCTCGTACAAAGTTGACAGTTTTAGTTTCAGTCAAGCAGCTGGAGTTTCATTTGAACTTTTATCCTCATTATTTAGATTTCAATTTTCGGCCACAACGCTTTCAGGGTCGTCTACAATGATTATAGAAACAGGGGAGATGGGCCACGAACCATTATTAGCATGAAAACGTATATATCGTATTCTAAAATGTTTGTGTACGGTGACAGGGAACATTTCTCCCTCTTCTTGTGTCAACTGTGGTTAGAGGTGAATAAATGTAGTGATAATTAATTAATAATTAATAATCTCTACCCAGTGAGCGGACTGCCTATTGCTACTGAAGGGCTTTTGTTTATTTTTATTTCAAAGAATTGTAAACTGCGCTTTATGTGCTTGCGGCACTTGCTGATACAATCTTATATTGAAGCCCGATCACTAAGGTAATGGAGGGGGGTATAAGATGGAATTTGGGCGGAGACAGAGGGGGATCATGAAAACGTGCGTACAAAAATGTCGCGAACATTGTTTTTACCTACACTCCAAACACACCGCTTTGATAGTCCGTACAGTTTGGTCGTAGCTCGGCGACAGTCTGCACGCTTCGATGACATGTCTTCCTTTATTCCTATTATCTATATCTGGTGTCTACAACAAGTCTACCACATTCCGTATTTCTGCGCCCACGAGTCTCCGCAACACCTAGACATCATAAAAATAAACATATTTTTAACCACAAAAACATATTCTACATATGATTCAATGCCACACTTACACAAATATAAAACTAAACTATACCCACGACGTTCACCGATATAATACACTACAACGCCATAAACTACACATACCTAAAATACACTCGACAAAATATGGACTGAAATCATCGGAATACACTGCATACACTAAGTACAACAGATTGCCTTAAGAATTAAAACATTTGTACGCTTCTAACAAATCTCGAAATGATATTTTGAAATCTTATTTTTTTTAATGCTTTTTGGAAAACGAGTTATTTTAAGTATTAACTGTGTTTTGATGATTAACTGTGTTCTGCTAAAAATTGTAGTTTTTGATTTAGGTATAATTTTTTCTCCGTAAAACATTGTTATGTAATTTTAGATAATTAAAAAAAAAATGTTTGTATATTTCGAGCCTGTAGATTTGTTTATATTATTTTCCTGTTGTGTATACTGTTTTAAAAAATATATATATTGTCATATGTTTTGAAAACTTTGAAACCAAATCCCGAGGAAGACATGGCACGATCAAGTGAATCAAATACTCGAGTCGGGCCATGTCGGAATTCGAAGTAACAGAAGAGAATGTATGAGGCGTTGTATGAATGTGAATGAAACAAGAAGTGTATGCCAAGATCGAGTTGTTTGGCGGTCCGTCCTCTCTGCCTACCCCTGCGGGGAAACGGCGTGATGGTTAGTTAGTTAGTTAGTTATGTACCAAAAACGAACAGTCCCATAATGAGTTTGATAACTCCTCGGAGTGCACTTTCGTCTTATGTCTTATCCGAAATTTATAAAAAATTTTAAAAAATAAATAAAACAGGTGAAATTTAACTATTCGTGACCCTAATCGAACGAAAAAGATTCCGTAATAAAAATGACATATACAAACGCGATTGGCGAAGGACACGTGAAACTGTACTTTAAAATGAAGACAGAAGAAGATGAGGGCATTTCGTAAAAATTTTCGAGAATTGTTTTTGCATGATGTTGTAGATATGAACCCATTTTTAATCTGATACTATCTTTTGTCAGATATTGTACGACTTTTTATACCTAAATGTTTTGCGTGTGTGACTGAGTCGAGTAATATACAGTGGTAAGCAGATCTCGAAAGGAAAAGATTGGTTCATTCTTTTGTAATTTGTCGTCCGTCTTGGATTAATGACTATGCGAAAAAATATATTTATAGAATAAAGACCGCTGAGTGGATCGAAGCCCGCCAGCAAAGTTAGATATTCATTAAAAAAAACTGTTACTGAGTGAGAGTTATTTACGGCCTGTGGGAGATTTCATAAATTTAACATTATCCGCGACTCCCTGCGTGGAAAGAACTGTTTTTTCCTCTGTAAACCATATCTTATGAATTATTTATTACCTGCATCAACCATTTCCAATACCAGGCGATACAATGGAGTTATTTTAATATTCCGTTCTTTGCATATCCCTCAGGCGCGTATCCGGGGAAATATATTTTGAGAATCCGGGTAACAGTTTCAGTTTTTTTTCCTTTTATTGCTTTCAGTAAGTCCCTGGTGTTAATTTCCAAAATTACTTCAGTGGTGATTTCAGTATTCTCTTCATGATGCTTTCAGTAAAATGGTGATGATGCATTCATAATTACCCTAGTAATACTTTCAGTCTTACTCTAGACATAATTTGAGTTTATCTCCGGGATGCTTTCAGAATTATCATAGTGAATCTTCCAGTAATATGCTGGTAACGCTTTCAGAAACATCATAGTTAAGCTTTCAGTAATATGCTGGTAATGCTATCAGGATTATCATAGTGAATCTTCCAGTAATATGCTGGTAACGCTTTCAGAAACATCATAGTTAAGCTTTCAGTAATATGCTGGTAATGCTATCAGAATTATCATAGTGAATCTTTCAGTAATATGCTGGTTATGCTTTCAGAATTATCATAGTGAATCTTTCAGTAATATGCTGGTTATGCTTTCAGAATTATCATAGTGAATCTTTCAGTAATATGCTGGTTATGCTTTCAGAATTATCATAGTGAATCTTCCAGTAATATGCTGGTAATGCATTCAGAAACATCATAGTTAAGCTTTCAGTAATATGCTGGTAATGCTTTCAGAATTATCATAGTGAATCTTCCAGTAATATGCTGGTAATGCATTCAGAAACATCATAGTTAAGCTTTCAGTAATATGCTGGTAATGCTTTCAGAATTATCATAGTGAATCTTTCAGTAATATGCTGGTAATGCTTTCAGAATTATCATAGTGATGTTTTTTTCCATGGTGGAGCTAATAGTAATAATAATTATACCCGTGCAGTTTTTTCAGTATCTTCTGTTTGGTGATGCTTTCAGTACTGCCCTAGTAAAACTTTTAGATATACAAGGTAATGCTGTCGGAATTGACCTGGTGAAACTTTCAGTATTGATGCTATTTATCACCCTAGTAACTCTTTTTGTAAAACCATCTTGGACTTATTCTACCTCATTTATAATAAAAATCAAATCTTGGACTATCCCACAAAGCACATCCATTTCGGTGAAAATCTTGCATTAAGAGTAACATCAATATTAAGGAATGCTCTATTCCAGAAGGCATGGAGAGGTAGTGTGTACTGTTTCCGTGGATTATAATAATAATACTTAAAAATTAATAACAACAAGGCCTTTGTGGGAACAGTGGATTAATTTTTTTAGATACTCTATCTCAGCACACAGACAAGTTAAAAAGTCGAAACTTGACACAAGAGATACTTGAATATTTCTATTTCTTTTTCTGTACTTTTTTTTAGATTAAACATGAAGGTGTATATACAATTTTTTTTTTAATTTGGCACTGATTCACTGTGTATTTAGTGAGGTGTACAGTGAATCACCTACTGGAACAGTGAACCATGACCAGGTAATTAAGAAAATTAACTCAAATCGTCACTATCTTGCAAAATTACTTCAATATCATTTATTATATTTTATTTTAAACATTTTGATTTACATCTATTTTACATTTTTATTGTTCCCTACTTGCTACGCTAGCTTCGGCCGTGCTATAGTAAGTAGTTCATTTCGTTTAGTTGTAAAGCATAATGAAATAATCTATTTTGTGAACATAATAACATATGTGTAGTACACTTTACTTTAAAACAAAAAAAAATAATTTAAAGATACCTATACTCAAAAAAAAAACGTAGATTTATGCAGTAATTTAAAAAATATATACTCATTACAGTTCAATACAAAAAATAAATAATTTTTAATAAATTTAGGAATAGACTAAATCAAATCAACGCGACGACTTGCATGGTACTTTTAACTGCCGAGAGATCACTTATTAAAAGGTGTTTTTTAATCTAGTATTGAATAAATTTCTTGTACAGGGTGTTTTGAGTTGGGAGTGTAACCTATTGTATATGAAGGGACTAAGAAAAGTATGCGATCTTTGTCTTCATACAGTACGAGTGGAGGGTACTTGCAGAAAACCCGTTGTCACGCACCTGGTACTGCGTCCGTGTGTCAATAATTTGTTCAGATCGGGTGATTCTCTATAGTATTTCAGTAAATAGTAAACAAATAATTGACGGATCAAGAGGACTTTGCACTCTTTATATATTGATTCAGTGGTATGTCTGTAAGACATTATCATCAGATTCACTTTCCAAAATTCGACGAATGACTTTACGACCCATCAATTCTTTTTTTTACGCTTTACAGCAATTTGCTGTGTAATAAATGAACTCTTGGTGTAGAACCTTCACAGTTTAGTTCACAGGATCGCGATTCACTGTGCACTTGATGTATGTGAGCCACTGTGTATCTCACCACAATCTATATAACTAAAAAATCAATGTAAGTTGTTTGTTTATCTTCGATGTTCTCGAAAATAGCAGTTTGTTTTTATTAGCGCCGGGAAGGTTTAGAAATTACATAGTTTGAATGAAATCTAATATGTAAAACTGTTGCTATAACGTTTTAAAGTTAGTATGAAAAACATTGAACCCGCCATGTTTGATATGGTTAGCCCATAGATATAACACTCTTAGCTACAGATTGCATGGTCAAAAGAAGAAGGTTTTTTTCGGTAGAATATTTTCAAAATGAAAACACGAGTTGGTACCTACTGAAGCACTTTATGATTTAGATATATTTTGAAAAAATAAACGTTTGGAATGAAATAAAACATTGAAATGAATGTTTCTTTATTTGGAGATAGTTACTTTCGCTCTCAAATCAATTAGGGCACCCTAATGACAAGCAAGAATTCACAATATCATAACTTTATTCTAAATCCCGAGCGAGGCCGGGTACACATCAGTTAGTATTATATAAAAAATACAAATTGTCAAAAAAAAAAATAGCTCTCTGAATTATGATAGTTGTTTTAAAATGGCGATGAATGAAAGTTAATCAAAATAAAAATGAGTAATACTATGTAAGATATACACAAAAGATATAATAATATGGAATATTTACCTCTAAATTTTTTTTACCTACGAAAACACGAAAACCAACTGCAACACAATAGGGCTTACTACTGCCACAGACGGACTGAAGTATGACAAAAACGCATCACAAGGACTTAATTGTGTGAAAAGAACATCACCATCACATTATCACATTTCTTGGTAATCCCACTGATTCACCGTGTACACCTGATTCACTGTTCCCGCAACTACCCTACATACAAAATAAAATGATTTAAAAAAATATTAATTAATTCAAAACGGAAAACGTTCACGGCGGATATCTGGTTCTCGAGGGCTATCAGGGGGGACACCATTCGGACAGTCATGACGGTAATGATGGTATTTTTGGACGGGCATACTCTGCACCATGAGCTTTCCACGCCGTAGCAGAGAAGTGCTCTGCACTCGTCCCTTCAGAAACATTTTCGTAGCGCAGCAATATCTCAGTAGACATAATAGTTGGCGATATACATTATTACAGATGACTTTTATCTGATGCCATTGGGATGCAGCGCAATCTACCGGCAGTTGTGACGTATACAGTAATGTATATTGAATATAGTTTATTACGTATTCACTCTGTTTTCCATCTGTGTATTCTTTCTGCAACACGAGAATTTGAAACAACGGCAGAGCGACATCGCGAATTACCTCATTGTATACCAACGGAAGTGTCACAAATGTTTAAAATATTAACCCAATTGCCACCGAGCTCTTATTAAGTAAGGCTGCGAATCCGTGGCTCAATTGCCAATTGCCGTTTTCAAAGGATAGTTTTCAGATAGCTTAGCGTAGGAATATAGGGTACAAACATCGTTCTGTGGTCGGCAGCATATCAGCAGATCTAAGATTCAATCGAAGATCTAAGTTATGAATCTCAAATACATATTATTTTATGTAAAGAAGAATGTCTCGGGCGAGCGGGGCGTGTTTGTTTCGTATAAAAATCTACAGTTTTATTCAGAGCTTGATAAAAATTTGCACACTTGGCCTTCGAAATAAGAGGAAAATTACTGGGTAGGGGTAGAGGTAACACAACCATTCATAGCTCTTGGCAACGCCGGGTACCTCAGCTAGTAAATAAATAATTTTAAAAAAAATAATTAAAAAAATATCATAAATAAATGTATCAAGCGATTAAACAGAGGAAATCATATTTTTAATGATTTTATTTGCTATTTTTTATTCTTTGCTATTTATTTTATTTGATAGATCCTTTGTTAACTTACAGTTATCGTAAGGATAGAAACCTCATTAGGTTTTTCGTAGTAATATGTATTAAAAAAAATATTCATATCTCAATTGGTGAACGAATGGACTTGTGGATTTTACTAATTAAGGTGACGATTAATCCTGAACATAAATTACATGAAATAAGACTGTTAATTGTAGGATTGCTTAAATTTCGTATCTACGAGTATTGATAGAGTCGCCTAACATTTTGTAGCAACATAACGGCAATATTTGAGCTCAAAATTATTTATCAGGTAATTTAATGCTGCTATAAGAAATATCTATCACGCTTCACTTGAAACAGGAAACTGATTTATGTCTTTAGTTAATTATTGTAAGCTATTTGGCAATATCGTATTTACTCATGAAACAAAGCATTTTCTACAAAGCAATATTTTTTTTATATGAATACCGCACAAGAGTCCCAACTGCTCCCAACCGTCTGGAGCCAGTGAGACATCCCCATTGGGGAATGTTGTTTGGCTGAAGGTATTGGGGAGAGGATGGAGAAGGGGAAGAGGAAGGTGGGGAAATACCTGGCTATTTAGATCTTGTCACCGAACACGGCTAAAAGCCATTTCAAGTAACTTTTCAATTCTGAATTGTAGTCTTTCACCAGAGCGATACTGAGAGTATCTTCAATAATATAATATATGAAAATGGAGAGAAAAAAATGTATAAATATATAATTAGGTATTAAGAATCGATTTTTAACATTTTTTTCAAAGGCCTTTTCTAAATGAAGAATTACGAACAGCAAATATGATTTAAAAAAATTCAAAATTTTGCAGCATTCTTATGATGTACTAACATTTTTTTTTCAATCTCAGCCTTTATCGCGATAAAAGTAAACAGACGCCATACTTCCAAAGCCTCTTCCAATTTCTGTGAAGCAGAGGCGTGCATTCCATATAGAACATAAGTGCTGCCAGGCCTACCTTACTAAAAAATGTAAATATTGTGAATATTTATGAAATAAATCTATACTTTCGAAAATCGCAGCGCCGCGTGCGTCCCACCGACCTTACTAAGTATGCAAAATGACGTACATGTCATATTAAAAAGCTTTTTTTATATGAATACCCCACAAGAGTCCCAACTGCTCCCAACCGTCTGGAGTCAGTGAGACTATGTCATCCCCAATTGGGGAATATTATGAGGCTGAAGGTATTGGGGAAGGGAAGGAGAAGGGGGAGAGGAATGTGGGGAAATACCTGGCTATGCTATTCAGATCTGGTCACCAAACACGGCTAAAAGTCATTTAAAGGAACGTTTCAATTCTGAATGGTGGTCTTTCACCAGGGCGATACTGAGAGTATCTGCCACTCTAGAACGTTCGCAAATATACTACATAATATTAGTACATTTGTACTGTTTCACAATTAATTCATTTAAAAATTAAATAAAATTTACTTGCGCACGCCGGGATTTGAACCCGCGACCTTCGGATTCGTAGTTGAGAGCATTACTCTTCAACCATGGAGGCCGTCTGTATTCTACAGAAAAAATAATATGTGTGCGCAATGCCCATTCAAGGGAATACTCGTTTGTTTTAGTGTAGAAAAACGCTGCTCCTTTCAGTATAATCACAAATGTAGCATAGTGCCAATATATTGTGCGGTCGAAAAAATATGGAAATTTTATATATTGTAATATGCATAAATGAAGCGGTTATTTGGATTTTTTTAAAATGTGTCATCCCAACCAACATCGGCTAACACCTGCAGTTTAGACATTCTAATTTTTTTTTTAAATATATCATTTAATTCGCTGTTTTTCCTACTGCCTGCCTCTAATAAAAAACCCTGTGGACGGCACTGCTGAAAGCCATTGACAGGCCATCTATTTGCAGAAAGTCTGTAAATACCTTTCCGGGGAAATTGACAAGTATATTAGCGACGGTAACTATCCTTCCATCTTTTGCCATTTAACGGTTTACTGACAAGCTGTTGTTTTAGTTTAAATTGTTTTGTCCAATATTGTCTGAACGTGCCCATACGTAATATACAACTATTAAATATTAAAACGGTTCAAAAAGATTAATCGTGAATCTTTTCGGCACGGTATTGTTAAATTACAGTTTAGCAGTATACGTGAGCCGTGAGAACTATAGGTGCCATAAAGGGTTAGTCTAATATCTTTAAAAATAGTACACCTATGCACATAGTAATAAAAGGTACATGTTTTGGAAGGAAATGTGTATGAGATTCTTACCAACTTATTTACAGAGCCCTTTTTTGTAGAACTAAGCCTTTGTGTTAGTTTTCTTCATCGGCAAGCGATTGGCCGAATCAAAGTCATCAAACAGTATCTTTATTACATTTTTGATGTACTTTTATTTCTATACATACCACTACTGTCGCTACATGGCGCTGCTCCCCAACTCAAACACGAGAAATCTTTCTCTATTGAGTTGGGCAGTTTTTGTTAACTAAATTTTTACTTTTTTTGTAATTTAATAAATATTTTATATGTATTTATATTAAATTAAAAAAATTAAAAAAGTGGCCGGGATGGTTTCAATAATTGAAGATCTCCCCGGAAGAAGGGGCTTAGGTGCACAAAAGAGTCTTTTTGGTGGAATAATGATCTTTATAGCATTATGCAGGTACCGGATATTTTGTCTTTTAGTTTGGCGACACTGCTATGATTAATATTTGTGGTTGATTTTTTTTCTACGCGTTTAAGGGGGACGGTTGCGCTGCCTGTTTCATACATAACTTAATTTTGGATTTGAGGCCAAAATACCCATCCAAATTTAAGGATATATTTTTTTTTTAATTAAAAGTTGAATAAATATCTAGTACGGATGAGAAGTATTTTATTTATTTACGATAATGTGATAATGTGTGAAACCGTTTATTGCCTCTCCTGCTATAAAATTGATTTTCAAATAGATCCTTCACCCGGGAAAGTCTTCGATTGTTAAAACAGCAAAAATGATATAAATTGCTTCTCACGGTTTTAACAGAAAGTCTGTAAGATACATCGTACAAACATACATCTTCTTCCCCTTGTCCTACTCGGGTCGGGGTCCTATCGGGATACTCGACGATGTGTTAAATGCGGGATGGTAAAAGATACATCTGCAATACCGACAGTTTAATTGCTATAAAATACTAACATCTGTAGACCCATGTAGGAGTCCGTGCAGCGAAACATCGCACAACATTACTCGCATTTTTTCTGAACCCCACGAGGGAGCCGCCAAAGAAAGGAATATGTCGCAAATTTCCGCAAATTTATACCCAATTTACACCTCATTTACTCAGCGATCTACACAAAAGCAAAAAACAAAATATATTCAAAACTTCGCCAGCAAAACAATACTATGTTTTAAAATTACCAGCGACATATTATGTCATAAATAATCAAACTGAACCACTTTTGCAAAGAAAACCAAAACTGCTACGAACTTTGTATCAACCCATTACTTCAACACTTGAACGTGATTAATTTGAGTAATCACATCCCATAATTAATAGGTCTATAATTAAAACTTAGTTTAAGTTTAGAAGACCCATTATTATTGTAAAATGTATGCATGTCTAATACGATAGTTTCACTTAAATTTTAAACTGGATTCTTACTCTTTCAACTAGAATTCTTTATCGGGTCGCTTATTCTAATTCCCTTTCATCTAGTTTTAACATTAAGAAAACATGTCTACCGCCTGGAACAGCAAGAGTTACGAAGTGTAGACAGAGTTTTAGCCGAAAGAAACTCATATTTTTACATAGAAATTTCTATGCTTCGGTAGATGCAAACCTTGTTTTGTAATTCACCTCGAGGCACCATTACTTGCTGTTGATCTTGTTTATAATATTATTCATCTGAACAAAGTAACTTTATTCGTGAAAACAAAAGAATTTGGGAATAATTAATTACTTAAATTTAAATTTAAAACATTTAGTATTTCGAGTGAATCGTCGTTTTTTTATTGAACCTGATGCGACTAAAAATGGTATGTAAATTTTTTAAATTCACTATTTTTTTTTAAAATTTAAGAATCAAACGCTTGAAACATTCATCAATTTTTCTAATACAAATAGATCCAGGAACTTGAAATGAAATGATTAATATTCAACGAATATATATGTATTTTTCATTCATTCAATTTTGAAGTATCGCCCATAAGCACCCTTATTCACAAATATCAATTGTTTCTGTGTTTAATTCGTAGAACTCCATTGATTTTTTTTTACATTTATTGTAAAGCAAATTTTATAATATTGCCATTAAGTTATGCAAGTATTTTATTCTGTATTATTGTGACAGCTGTTTCGACGTTCAAAGCCATTTTCAAACTGTGGTCTCAACGCGCCCTAACCACAGTTTGAAATTGACTTTGAACAGCGGAACAGCTGTCACAATAATAAATAAAACTAACATACTCGCTGAACTTAATAATAACATTATTAGATTTGATTTACATTAAATAAAAAAAAATTTCACAACGCCCGGACTAAAAATGCTTAAGCATTTACACAATGCGAAATTTATTCATATATGTTGTCGTATCTTAATTAAGATACGACAACAGTGCTGCGTCAACAGTTTCCAAAGGATTCCGGAAACCTGTTTGTGAAAATTTTAAAATTAAATTTAAAGTTTTCTATAATATTAGTAATGGAACATGCAAGTTCTCGGGTCTTATTCTAATTCTGGATCTTGAACACTTGTTTATATGAAAATTATAAAGGGTGTATTGAAACGTACCTGGAAAACTTAAACCAGTGATCCCTGAGGCTATTCGGAGTAAAAATGTAGATGGAATTTTAGTTTCCGGAGGTTTTCTTTTGCCCATTGAATTATTTTTTTTTCAAATTCAAAGATACCAAAAAAAATCCCATTTCGTTACCGGTCACGGCGGTCACTCGGCAGAGTAACCACCTAACCTCCCGACCCGACCTGACCCTAACTAAAAAATACCTCCAACTGGTTAAAAAAATGTTTAAAAAAAAAAAAGAATTATGAGTCATCGGAGACCAATTTGCCATCTGCATGTTTTACCCCAAATAATCTCATCAATTCACTGGTTAAAGTTTGTTGGGTACGTTATGATACACTACGTATAGGTACATCTTCTCCTATCTATCTTACTCTTCTTCTTCTATCTTCTCCTATCTATCTTATTCTTCTTCTATCTTCTCCTATCTATCTTATTCTTCTTCTTCTATCTTCTGCTATCCATCTTTTTCTTCTTTTTCTTTTATTGTATAAAGAATGCCCCTGGCGGGCGGTGTGTTTTGTTTTGAATACAAATCTACAGTTTTTTTCCTAGCTTAATGGAATTTTGCGCACTTGACGTACAAAACAAGAGGAAGATCACTGTGTACAAGCATACACGAGGTTTCGAAAAAACTACCCCCATCTCCCTTTCCCACCTTTAAAGCCAAATTTTGGTACTTCTTAACGAAGTTTGCACATTTGGCGTTAAAAATAAGAGGAAAATTAATCGGTAGGGGTAGGGGTAGGGAGTAGGAGTAGGGTTAGGGATTATAAAAAATTATACCAAGCTATTAATTACCCCGGGCATCGCTGGGTACTTCAGCTACTTAATGACAAATAGGACTCCACAGGAAACCCATCGAACATCATTCGTAAAAATAGGTTTTCAAGAACATTTAGACATCATTATACTAGTGTACAATTTAAAAATCTTTGAATTTCACATATACTGACATATGACATTTTGTAAAACAAAAACAGATATTATGATTTTTTTGTTGGAATCCCGATGTTACGGAAATTGGGTGACACGCTAGACGCTTGTCATTTTATGAGTTTCTACCGACTGATAACATTACTGTCACAACAAATATGTGACAATATGAAATCGCAAAAGGGTTTCATAAAACGTCCTTGACAAAAATGCTTTCATTTGCTCGGCAGTGGTACACTGTACTAGCCCAGAGCAATGGGTCAACCCCGTGTGAAAAAATGAAAATAAGTGAAATCAAGTAACGTGATCCGAACTCTAAACATCTAAATCCTAACTCGATTGCCCTCGCATCCAACCCAAGGGAGCTTTTTAGATTTGATGTCTGTCCACGACATCTTGTGGTCATTGGAAAAAATATTTTTTTTAAGTTCGTAGAAAAGGAACGATTTATTGTATCAATAATTTTTATAAACAATAATTATTAGCCTGAAACACTCATCCAAATTGAAAAAACCTTCCGAGAAAAGATAAATGTCGCCGACAGGACTCGAACCCGCAACCTTCTGATATCCGGTCAGATGCTCTACCGTTGAGCTACGTCGGCTTATCGCAAACCCGCCAAGTTAATCAATATATACTAGTGTTTCATTCAATAGTTACTGTTTTTTATTATATTTCACCTGTAAACAACCAACTTTATTAGTATGAGGAAGGCTTGTAACGGCTAAATCCTTCAATAGGTGGCGTCGAGACAAATTATGTCTACATTTTATTGGTGAAAAATGTTTTGACTTGTCAAATATTTATTAATTGATAAAATAAAGTAGAGCATCTGACCGGATATTAGAAGGTTGCAGGTTCGAGTCCTGTCGGCGACATTCATCTTTTCTCGGAAGGTTTTTTCAATTTGGATGAGTGTTTCAGGCTAATAATTATTGTTTATAAAAATAATTGTTATCCTTTGCGCTATGCACAAAAATCTTGTCTTAAAAACTTTAGTTTATCAATTAATAAAGATTTATTGTATCTTTCGACCTAAAGCTTATAAAGGAAACCATTATTTATCGTCAGAGGTTTTGCATTTGTCAAGGTTTTCCTGCGAGTGTAAAGTACGCAAAACCATTTTTCACATAGCAATAACAAGGTTTCAAGAAAATTTCCAGGTAGGTACTTATTCATTTTTTTCACCAAGTGGCCATGATGGAAAAAATGAAGGTGTTGCTTATTTAGAAAACTAAAAATAAATACACGTATATAGCTTAGCATTTAATTGTAAATATAAATATAAAAGTAGCTTGGCATTTAATTGTAGATATATATAACTTTGTAACTACAAAATGTCATTACTATGGCAATACCAAGCTACTAATGTTGTCTTTGAAATTTGCTGTATTTAAATATTTTCACATATTCGCGTTCGATAATTCGTTTTAAAGAAACAAAGCAAATCACATAATTTGAAAAGAAAAATATAATTTAGATTTGTGAATTACATTTTTTTTATCTAACATTTCACAATATGGTTAATTAGATACATAAAATTGCAAAAATATAAAAAATCACCTTTTCATGTAATTATCTTTCTTGCAAAACGTTAAATAATAAAAAAAAGTTTAAACAAAAATATTTTTGAATATGATGATGTAGAATGATATTCTTTCGCAGAGTAACACCGTTTGGTTAAAGAGAAACACATCCACTTGGACCATTGTTATTCGGCCGCATATCCGCTCTGCATACTTATTTTACAAATGAGGACGTAAAGCAGAAATAATCCTTTAGGGGATCAACTGTCGGAGGGATCAACTGCCCGAGGGATCAACTATCGGAGGGATCAACTATCGGGGGGCCTACTGTCGGGGGGCCAACTGCCAAAGGATTAACTGTCATGGAACCGTCTCGGATATACCCATCCGATTTTGATGTACAGTAGAAAAGAGATTTTTAATTACCTGGGCCCGCAGAGTCGCTGACTTCTTTCATTCACTTTCGAATGCTATATTCTTGATAGATTCACCTATCTTAACAAACGGATTGCAATCTTTGGAGCACAGACGTCATGCTGTCCTTGTTTTACCGGTATTTTAATCGACGATGCTTTGAGGAAATAGCGTCATTAATCCCTTCGGCACCGGTGCATAGTCGGGAAACACGCCAAACGCGTGCCCAACATTTGCACACAGTCGACATTTGTCACACGAGAGCGGGTCGCTTTTACGACTCGTTCCTGTGTTCAACAGCTCGGCTGTGGAAAGATCTGCCGGCCTCTGTGTTTCCTCCATCCTACAACATGGATCTCTTCAAGGCCCAAATTCGCTCCTTCCTATCCTCTAAAAGATCCTCCACACAGTATCCCCAAATATGATATAGGCCTTGAGGGAAATTATTTCCTGTGTTGTTTCCGTAAAAAAAAAAATTCTCCGTACACTATAATTGTATTACGGTAGCAAACCTACGTAATAAAATAAATAAAATAAATGTCCATGGTGTCTTTATTAGAATTGTATTAACCCGACAGCCGGGGTCACCGTGTCAGTGGTGAGTGGCGAGGGTGCAATAAAACATAGAATATAAATGCAGTTGGAGCGTCTAGGCGCAGTCTAAGAATGCAATTGAAATCCCACCGTGTCATCAATTTTCCAGTGCTACGTTAAGGGGACTGTGAGACGTATTGGAAATTGAAAATATGTTCGATTTATGTAAGTGGAGGCGAGTCGTAAAAGTTCACCCTAACCGTGTTTCAAAATTAAAATTAAGTGGGAGAGGGATGTCGCGTCGGAGAGGGATTATTTATTAATTCGACATAATGATAATATTTCTACGCAATACTATAAGCAATTTTTTTAAAGAGAAAAACAATAATTACATATTTTTTAAATTTATATAGGATTAGCATTTATCAAGATCAATTCAGAAATATGATTTTTCTGAGCGTCCTATGTTTGTTTTACAAAATACAAATACGTTTTGTAATTTCTCTTTGCAAAAGAAGTTAGATTCAAGCGATTTTCTAAATATATTTCATATGGCCTCTCCATTAATATGAATTTCTGGTAATATTATATCAATTCAATAATTGGTAATAAGATAAGTATAGGAATTTATTTATTCAGTTTCAACTAGAAATTGCAAAATCCGGAGCCGATTCGAAAATCCGAATTTTCAAATGTCGTGAACTCAAAATCCGGATAATCGAATTAAATTTAAACCTTTGAAAAGGCACAATATATTAAAAAATTAAAAAAAAAAATTATTGATACAACTGTTTCTGCGTTCAAAGCCAAAATAAAATGTTTGAAAATGGCTTTGAACGCCGAAACAGCTGTCACAATAATAATAATAATAAAACAAACAAAAATTCTCCTACAACTTAATAAAGAGATTATAAAATTTGGTTAAACTCAAAATCCGGATAATTGAATTAAATCCGGACTTTTGAAAAGGCACAATAAATTAAAAATTAAAGAAAAAAAATTATTTTTACAACTGTTTCTGCGTTCAAAGCCAAAATAAAATGTTTCAAAATGGCTTTGAACGCCGAAACAGCTGTCACAATAATAATAAAATAAAAAACTAAAATTCTCCTAGAACTTAATAAAACATTATTAAATTTGGTTTCTTTCCAATATATTTTTTTAATATACTCGTATATATATATATACCTTATATTCTCCGCAGACTGGACTAACAAGGGTATCGTATATAGAAATTGTGTTAGTCGTAAGAAATAATACTAGTATTCCAAGGTTAAGAAGAAAACAATCCATTGTAAAAAGATATTGTCTTTACAATGTCTGGAATAAAATATTGTCACAGCAAACGACTCTCAGTTGCAATATTTATGGTTTCTACCATTATAGAACCCTTAAATATATTTTTTTTCTTTTAAAAAGGAAAGGCAAACATTTTCAGGTTACAAATAACCTGACAATATTTGAAAATCAGATACTACCATCACACTAAGGGGAAGATTCTGCTCGTGTCGTGGGAGGACTTCGTCAACCGAGGAATTGAATCACGACGCGATGCCAACTCAGCCACTGACCGGTCATTGATAGCTTAGATCAGTAATTTTATTGTAATGCGATAAATTTTATGATCTTTGAAACTTTCGATATTATAATAGTTACAGAGAAAGTTCAAATGATAAAACTTGGGAATCGATTAAATATTCATATAAAGTTGTGGTGAAGATTGGATTTTAATATTCAATTAAGAATTCCAATAAATTTTCAATTCTCGGTGTTGAATTTGAAAGGCGTTTTGCAAAAGGAGAACTGGAAATCATTAATTAATTCCGGGTAACCCGTGTTCAAAAGGCCAAATAAAGGCTTTGGAAGTCGGTGTTAGGACGACATAAAAATACCGCCGTTAAAGTTTTACGTTCGGAAAAAACGTGATGTCAAGGATTTCGCGAGAAATTATTTTTCCAGCTTATGTTTCTTCCCTGAATCCCACAGATCGATGAAAGTTTGAAACGATGTCCTTTAGAAACGGCATCCATTAAAGCAGGGGTGCACAGACTTTAAAAAAAGGGCCGCATACGAAGATTTATTTTAGCAATTTAACAAACTTTTATTTGCTAAACATTCAGTTGGATTTGTGACATTTGTGAGTTAACATTATTTTCGCTATATCTACATATATATGATGTAAAATTAAACAATTTAGTGTAAAATTTGGTAACCCGACAGTTGATCCTTCGACAGTTGGCCCCCCGATATTTGATCTCTCCAACAGTTGACCCCCCCCCGGCAGCTGATCGCCTAAAGGATTATTTCTGCCATCTGCCATACGTCCTCCTTTGTAAAGTAAGCAGTATGCAGAGAGGATGAGGGGACTTTTGTTATACGGCCGCATATCCTCTCTCCATACTTCCTTTATAAATGAGGATGTAGAGCAGAAATAATCCTTTAGGGGAGGAACTGTCGGAGGGATCAACTGTCGGAGGGATCATTTGTCGGGGGGATCAACTGTCGGAGGGATCGACTCTCGGGGGGGCCAACTATCGGGGGGGCAACTGTCGGGGGATCAACTGTCATGGAACCGTAAAATTTGATTCGAGATTTTCGTCCTTCAAATGATTTCTTGTTTTAGACTTCTTTGTATAATCTTAATTTAACATGTTTACTCGTATATATAGGTTCACTCGAACAAACATTAGCGCATTACCCACCAACAATTGAAATTTTTAAAAGTATAACGAAGTTTGTCACCGATTTGCAGATCAATTAGTTTCAAATCTTCTACTAGTGAAATTGAATAATGA
>JAHDVE020005809.1:92500-127205 GCA_022606495.2 Halesus radiatus | reverse complement strand
AAAATGGAAAACAATATTGACAAATCTTGAATTTGAGATATGATATCGATGAAGATGACACAAATTGAACTGGTCTTATTAGCTAAGTCGGTTGAGCGTTGCCCCGGATAGGCAGAGGACCTGGGTTCGAGACCCAGATGCCACTGAAATCTTTTTAGTTTCTGTCCTTTTGTCCGGTTTCATCTTTCATTTAGGTTATGTTAATATTATTTTCTTCAATGATAAAATAATAAACGATTAAAACAGTTGTTAAAAAAAACTTCCCGTACTTTTATCACCGCTGCTAATTTAGTGGTATTATTTAATAAAACAATATTTTATGTTAATATTTCAGATAGATGTGTAAGTCGCGCAGTAAGTATACTGCACGACTGTCAAACACGAATTATTAATGTATTTCAAAACGGATCAATAATACCTAAAATCACATAAAATTCCAGAATAACGACCCCATTGGTCTAATGGTGTTTTCGAGTACTCAGTCCAAGAGAATTACTTATATTCCTATTTACCTTCTACCGCCCAGACTACCTTCTTTAATTTCAATAAAAATTATTACACTTTTGTGTGCTTTACCACTGACAGCACGAGCAATAATCATACAGGTATTTATATTAATATAAATAGGTATGTTAGTTGTAAGACTCTAGTCTTAAGCCATAGTTGTGCGTGATTTTGCAGTATTGTATACACAATATGCACTTGGTCATAGATATGTATTAGTTTTAAATAAGTACTAGGTTTATATATGTGTTAGGTTTTTATTCGAGTTATGCCTACTTAAGTTTAAATTGTCACCAGCTATAACTTTTAGTTGGCAAGTGACTACCTATAAGCCATAGATGTAAGTCACTAATTATAAGTCTCAGTAGTTAGTCCCTAGCCATAAGTCTTACTTATAAGCCATTAGTAATAAAGTTTAACAGTAAGGTATTGGTTGTATATGTTATTTAATTAATTGTAAAGCGCCCTTGAGGTGATTTTCTCACGAAAACGGCGCTATAGAAGTAATCCAATTATTATTATTATTAAAAAGCGTGTGGGCGAACAGCACAAAGAGAAAAATAGAAAAAAATTCCAATTGAATGCCGTTCTCTAACCATAATTTATAAACCTACTTACTGAAAATGTCTCCTGCTGAAATTCATCCTCGCGGATACAGAGGGATAAATGTATTCATGGTTCTTTCAATTCGCGCAATCACAATCAATCAGTTTCACGGGAAATGCCAGTAATGCCTGGGTATCTGCATTGACTGAAACACCGAACAAAACTACTGTGAAGATCTCCGTAGCTGAGCGGTTACACGCCAAGCTGTGGTGCAGAGGTCATGAGTTTAAAAAGGGGAATATATTAAAATATATATTTTTAACGTGGCACCACACAAGACTTTCAACTGCCCCGAGCCAGCATAACTATGGCATCCCCATTTGGAGAATGTCTGAGAAGCTGTAGGAGGCGGAGAGTGGTAGGGGAAAAGAAAAATTAGCAAATACCTGGAAATTCAAATCTGATCATTAAAAATAGGTAAAGCCGTACCTATGAGCAACTATTTATAAATTTAATTTATTTTTATAAATCATATAGGTAAGCCGTATCAATGTGGCCAAAACCAAAGTTTCATAATGTTCACAATAATAAAACAAAAATAAACTAAAATACTTGCATAACTTAATAACTTTTAAATTAAATTTTCGATAAATTAAAAAATATATTTATATATATATATATATTAAATGGAGTTCTACGAATTAAACACAATAACAATAAATATTTATAACAGTTACGTAAAACAATGACAGCTGTCAAATAATGCACGCTAAACCGGACAAATATAGAACAAGTCCTATGTTCAATACCGATTCCATACGGAAAGACGGCCTATATACAATCTATACGAAAAAAGTATCGTGTAAAGCTAGATTTACAGTATCTTCAAACGAGGTCAAAATATACGGTATATATATTTTTTCATTTTTTTTTATATGAATACCGCACAAGAGTCCCAACTGCTCCTAACCGTCTGGAGCCAGTGAGACTATGGCTTTCCCAATTGGGGAATATTGTGAGGCTGAAGGCATTGGAGAGGGGAAGAGGGAGGTGGGGAAATACCTGGCTATTCAGATCTGGTCACAAATACGGCTAAAAGCCATTTCAAGCAACGTTTCAATTCTGAATGGTGGTCTTTTACCAGGGCGATACTGAGAGTATCTTCCACTCTGGAACGTGCGCAAATATACTATATATTATTTTTAAATTAATTAATTGTGAAACAACACAAATTAATTAAATAAAATTTAATTGCGCGCGCCGGGATGTGAACCCGTGACCTTCGGATTCGTAGTCGAGAGCCTTACCCCTCGACCATGGAGACCGTCAAATACTTCTAAATAAACATTTATAGAAAAACCAAAAAAAAATGTATTTTACTTCTGAGGCCAGAACACGATAATTTTATTTTAAAAAATATATATATATTATGAAACGTATGCTTGCGTCATCCTTGACTCGAAATTATTGTCGGTAACCCCCAACCTCTAACCCCTTTCTTCTTTACGACCAATTTTCTTCGGACTAACAACATTCCCCAATCAATTAACAGAATCCATAGTCCAACTGACTGTGGGCAGTGCAACTCTTGTGCAGAATGTCCCCCGAAAATACGTACTCAATAAATTTTTTTGGGAACCCCCTCAATTTTAGGAATTCAGATGAAAATGTCGAATGTATTCTCAAAATTTGTTTCCCTGGTATATATATTAAACGGATCACGGAAATTATCAAATTCTAATATAAATTCGGTTCTTCGATTTAAATTAATATTTTTATCGCAGAATTTATACAAGCGGCGTAATTCAGGAAAACTTTGAACGTTCCAGTCGAGTGCTCGGTGATAGAACAATATAATAGAAAAGCCTTCTTAAATTACGTACGTACGGGTTCTAAAAAAATTGACGGAATATTGAATAAAATATTTCGATACGTCCATTTACAAAAGAAGTTGGTACCTTTTGTGTTCCTAAAAGGGATGTGTTATTTATCGAGGCAGGCGTTTTATGAGGATAAAATTTATGTTATTCGCAAGAACTACGAAATAAAAACGTCGTATTTGTGATGCTATATAAATATTTTTAGAAGGTTAAATCCACAGAGTAAAGAACACTTTGATCGTATTATCCATCATAATAAATGTAAGTTTTCATATTGGAAGCATTTTTTTGCCGGCGAATTAATGTATTTGAAGATAGAGAGGAAATAAAAATATGAATAAAGTAACATGTTTTATCGTATTAACTACAAACTAGCAAGCGCGTACCTGTGAAAAATCGCACAAAAAGTTTTTTTGCTGGAAGTTAAGAAATAAATCAAATATGTATTGGGTTTTTCTGTAGGAAAGTGGTCTGTAAAGTTAGGGTCAAACAATAAAAGAAAGTCGACAGAAAGCCTTGCAGTGAAATGTTTTTGTGTTGTTATTTTTTGGCTTTCACCCATTAAGGGCGATCTTGGCCATGTATAATCAGTTAGATTTTAATATTACAGATTGTTCTAAAAATTTGTTACTCTTAAACAAGATATAATATTTGGGCAAATAAAATTGAAGCAGATAAGTTAAATAAGTTAAACAGTGTAAATTTATGTGTTTTTAATCCCCAATGAGTTAAATTTTAATGCCATTTTTATAAATGTATTTTGCTAATAAATTGTTAATTTGGGGGGAGTTGAGACTTAGAAGGCAGGGAATGCTGGTAGGGAGATCAATTTTAAGTTTTACCAATTCATGCATAAAATTTGGAAATTGGTCATTGAAAGGACACTCAAAGAAATTATGGTCCTCTGGCAGTGAAATTAAGGTTTCGCGACACAAGGTGAGAAAAACTGTGATTGATCCCATCAATTTAAAAAATAATACTTAATTTTTTCTAAATTGCGTTTTTTTTTATTGTGTCAAACAATTAATTCACCTTTAATTACTAGATTCATATTGTAATGCCAGTGTGATATTGAATTCAAACCTAACTTTCACGGCAAATTTTGAATAAGTGCTAAAAAGTTGATCAAACAAGTAAAATTTCTTGGAAAACTAAGGAAAAACTAAATAGAAACACTGCTCACTTTTGAAAGTATAATTGCTTCTTATTTAGATTACTGCTCCACGGTATTATATTTGACCAATGGAGGAAACTTAAACAAGCTAGAAATTATTCAAAAAAGAGCTAAAAGATAATTTTATTTGAAAAACCAACAGTTAACAATAATTATTAAGTATGTATAACTAAGATAGGGCAAAAATCAATCAAATGATAGAAGAGTTTTATTGAAATCCAATAAAAAAGAGACTGCTATATGTGTTAATTTTTATATGAATATATAAATGGATGGATATGATAAGTGGATGATGATATCCCGGAAAGGTTGAGGAATGGAGGAAGAATGAATTATGTTTACCATAAAAATATAATATTATAAACAATGAAATGTAGCCATGTACATATTAGTTCATATACATAATGTGTAAAATTATTAATTCAAAGGGTTAGACCCCTGAATTGCTATATTTAATTTCTTTTCATGTTCCTGGCAGGGCAGTTACAATATAATTAGTACCTACCATATTATTGTGACAATTCGACTTCAGCGTCGCAATATTATACTCATATGCGACGCATTCAACATCTGGGAAACAAATACTTCCATGTTGTTGATATATTTAGTACATCAATATTAAAATATAAGCATACTTTAGTACGGTTTTTTTTAATCGAGTAGAGCTATGTTATTTTATGACACTATTTAACTCTGGATAAAAGTGTCATATTATGCTGTTTACTTTTATATTACCTATTATAGTATGTACATATTCAGCATTATTTGTAAATGTCAATGTAAAAACCTATAACGGCCATAAATAAATAAAGTAATATTAAGTAATTCTATTGATATATAAATAAAAAATTGAGATTGGCGTTTCATTATTTCTAATTTTGAAACTATCAATTCGTCACAAAGAAGACGGAAATCACGGGAAAAAAAAACAAACCAGAAATAACCGTATGTTTAAATAAAAGCTCACAACATACTCGTAGACATCATATAAAACTGTTTTTAAAAAAAACATAGATTCAGTAAACAAACACAATGTAATCCGTCTTCCAGACGGTAATAGACCAACCCGAAAGTAGTTTTAAAGATAATTTGTAAAGCCGTTCCGTCAGCAATAAAACAAATTTCTCAGGCATAAATGAACAATACTAGAAGGTGCAATGGGACTCACTCCTGACATAGATGCTATATACACCATAGACTTAGTTTTAATTGTAACAATCTGACGATCCCCGTGAAAGGGTGAAACCGGTCCGGTCGAAAATAAACAATTGGAAGATATTTATACCGATTTTTTTATCTAAAATTCATATTGTCGTTTCACTTTAAATTGACATATCTCAAGTGTATTTCAAAATTCAGGAAATTATACTGAGTACTCCCGTTTGAAAGCAAATAATGGTTTTAATATACTTATTTATAACCCTACCTTTCATCTGCTTCACAGAAATCACAAGAGATATAATGTAGCGGAGTATTACCTGAAACAATAAAAAGCAAAATATAAGAACTAACACATGACAATAAGGTGCATAAAGCATCAGAATTAAGTGTGTGAAAAGTTTCATACATTGTAGATTGTCTGTTTATAGCAATATAATTTGAAAACAATTTTGATAAGAATTTTACATTTTTGAATTTGACATGCGTAGAATTGGGATCTTCTAAAACTGAATTGCCGTAAAGACAATAATTTATAACTATAACAGCCGTTCTCCCCAACTTTTCGAATGATCAATCTGAGCCGCCGATCAGCCAAGTGTTTTGTTAAGTATTCGCTCTATTTGACTGTCTCCAAACATTTTTATCTTTCAACTTCCTAAATTGTCTATGAAGGACTCGCCCACTTCTATGGAAAATATAATTGTACCCCCACACGTTCATAGTCAATAAAATGACATCAAAGTAAAAACTTTCAAAACTTTCAATGTTAAAATAACATAGACGAGTTAATTTTCAATTTATTATTGTATGAATACATACTATTTGTCTTAAATATTGTAACACAAACACCAACATTTTATATTTAAAAACGTATTTTAAAAATAAAGCGTTAGCTTGACTTTTACTAATGCTGCGTAAACGGAAGTAGACATTTTTGACGTTTGTCTTTCGTGCGTTCTTTCAATTTTCAATCAATAATTGTCAATAATATCTTGTCGCTGTCTTCATATTCGCTGACCATAACCACTATTGCTATTACATTAAAAATATTTTCATTTTCGCTCTCCTATTTAAAATTGTCAATACACAATAGGTACAAAAAATAGTTCGCGAAACGAGTGACGTTTGACCATAGATATCTATGACATTTTACGTTTACGCTGTCATTTGACACTCTGTTGACACTTTTTATAACTAGTCTTTTACTGAGAACTTTGACCCACAAAAATTGATAACTTAAGATGATCGTACGTTTGACTGAGAATTTCGTTGGTAAAGGCAAATTTGTGCATTTGAACAGTGCTGAGGCAAAATTTCGCCTCAGCAGTTGCTCAGTAAGGTTGGGAAGAACGGCCGTAAATCTGAATTGCCGTACAGACAATCATGTATAACTATAAATCGGCACAGATTGTATATAAATGATTTATTTATTTATTAACGCCCTAGCATAATAATATTAATAATAAGTATCCTAAAACGTTCCTTGAGAATTTGCAATTAAGTCTTGAAAATGTACGGCGATAAATTAAAATTCAAGAGAAAAATGCCAACCTCGTCCAGGACATACCTGCAAAGGAGTCTTGAATAATTTTTGTATTAAAAGAAATCCTCTACTCCGCAGAGATCTTATCGACGGGGCGGAAATACGTAGGGGTCAATTTCGGGACCCGGGAGATAGAGATATGCTCAATCTTCCACTAAGGGGCCCACAGCCCACACCTAGGGGAGGGTAATCAATCTTCCGGCCGTGAAACAACGGTTTCGTACTCACTGAAAGATAGCTGAAGGGGTTTACTGAAAACAACACAACTTGTAAGTCGTTGCGTGGAGGGAAAACTTTTTTGTTTTATTATAAATATTTAAAAAAAAACTTTATTTAAATAAATGAATATTTGGGTGGAAGAAACTCTAATATTCTTCCTGGGGAGAGAAATAGAAACAATGCTTGAAAAATAGCTTTGTCAATATTAATAACAACTTTTGCATAGCTACATCCTCTAATATGACAGTCCAGTCAGCAATAATTTGTAATTTTACAGACATCAACTTTTTAATATTGATGGGTATTTTCTTGATTGTACGTGTAACTTCTTTTAAAATATCTACACTTGTGTTTTTTTTTTATTACTAGCTAAATTACCCGAAGTTGCCCGTGGTTATGATTGGTTTGAAGGAAACTTTTGACGCTGTGATGTGTTACCTCTACCTCCCATTTTTATTTATTTAACTTAAAATAGTACATATTGTGTACAATGGTTACATATGTTCTAATTAATATAAACACATAATATAATATAGATATAACCATATAGGGTATAACCAAAAAAATTAAAATAAGTTAAAAACTAAACATAAAATTTCAAATTGAACATATTTCGACACGTCTTTCTTAAATATGAGCACATTTTCCCCTACTTTTATATTGGTCAGTATTTCTACAGTAATGATTTTGACTTCTTTCGAAAGGGGAGTATTATTTTTTTTTCTTGTAGTGTGATGTTGGTATTTATTAAGTGGTCGCATACATTCTGAACTGGCCATTAAACACTTTAATAAGAAAAACTACCGCATTTAAGTAGACAATTTGTTTAAAAAACAGGTTAGATCCCTTAACGTGTTTGTAATTTTTTTTAACATTTATTGTGTATGAAAATTATTTTCATGACTTTGTTTTTCAAAGCGGTTAGTTAGTCTTCCAAAAATCTCCCCTTTTGCAAGAAAAAAATACTGCTACAATAATTAATATCAGGAACAATGGCATTGTATATATATATATGTATATATATATATATGCATTTCTGATTTCGGATTCTGCACATACATAATAAATATTCTTATTCTTCTGAATGAAAACTTTTTGACGATTTTCTTTGTAACGTACGTATATTGTATTTAGAGATAAAGTCAGTCTGGAATCTAATATTACACCCAAATATATCATTTCAGATACTTCCGTCAAAACTTCTCCATCCATCATTATTAGGAGTATCTACTATAGTCTATTTGCGATGTTAATAAACTTGGTTTTTGTTTAGGTTCAACTTTAATTCATTATTTCCAAAGTGCTACGTTGTTGAAGTCATATATTAGTTCCAGATATATCATTTATTTGCTGTTTTGGAACATTTAAAGATTACTAACATTATCATACTTATAAAATTAACATTTAAAGTACATAAGTGTCAAAGAATCCAGTTAAAAATGTTCACAGGATGCATTTTTTGGTTTTTTTATGAATTGGGAGAGATACTAAATAATAAAAAAAGATATAAGGGAAGTAGTAAGGCACAATATAACATGTAGAAAGGGAATAAAAAAAAATCAGGAATTTTTTAATAACACCATAAGGTATAAAACATAATATAAGACATAGAAAGACAAGAAAAAAATAAAGCAAGTTAAAGTATTTCTAATAACACCGTGGTTATCCATGACGTGATAGAAGATGGCTGATTTGCTTTTTTAAATATGCGAGCCTCTTTATAAAGATGTCTATATCGTCACATTCTATATCATTGTACCATCTAGACATCCGAGACGTTGGATTGAAATAGGCAATATTGTTATTAAATAATCCAAGATAAAATATTTTATGAATCCTTAAATAGCGTATGATGGGAACGTTTATGTGAATACTACTTAGACAATGAGTGGTTTTGGGCCTGTTGTGAATATTTTTGAATAAGTATATTAAGTCAGTAGACTGTGTTTCCAAGGTAATAAAATCAAAGTATTGAAGTCTTTTCTCGTAAGATTGGAGTAAGATATTTAATACACATTTTAAATATCAATCCATCATCTGTGAATAAACTGAGACGACAATATTTAAGAATTTTTACGACATTTATGTATATTATGAAAAGGGTCGGTCCAAGAACCGTCCCCTGTGGCACTCCTTATTCAACTCCTAATAAACCGATTATTATTTCAATTAATAAGAAGAAAGTGGTTACTCGGTGGAAGTTAAAAAAATGTAATTCCCATAGATAGTAGTTGTTTATTTTAATTTGTATTCTCTCAGCTGGCTTGTTTCGGATATCGGCAGGAGGGAGCACCGGGCGCCGACACAGAAAGGGGGCGGGAAGGAAACCAATTCATTATTATTTACTGCCTGCCATTTAATACATTTCGCCTTAGCAGGGCGAACTTTGCCACAAGAACAGAACTTATCCCCTATAAATCGTGAGAACGGTTTACATGCACCGCAAAGTTAAATTGAAATGCGATTAAATGTCGGATGGTTTTATTCCACAAATGTTAAAACATACTTTATATGTGAGAATCAAACGCCGTTCGTGGTAAAGCGGTTAGATACATTATTCATATGGTCTATCCAAAAAGTTGCACTTTTTTCCAAAATGAGAGATACCTTCAGTATCACTCTGGTGTGAAAACACCGTTCAGAAACGAAACGTAATCGTAATAGATGTGTGTGTAGTCAGACGGGTGCTTCTCAATATTTCTATCCTAGTTTTCCTCCACACAAATCCACTCGTTTTAAACATTCCTTGATTGGTGGGACAGGGTGGGTAAATAGACTATGTAGGTACATTGACCGGTCAGTGGCTGAGTTGGCATGGCGTTTGGGTCTCACCCAGGCGTCGTGAGTTTAATTCCTCGGCTGGCTAAGTCCTCCATTACGACACAAGCAACATCTTCCGCTTACTGTGACGGTAGTAGAAGATTTTCAAATATTGTCAGGTTATTCGTAACCAGGGAATATTTGTCTTTCTTAAAAAATAAAAATAAATCTGTTTGCACAAATACATGATTTCCGGTAACTCGTGGTACAAGTGGGAAACTGGTGAATCTGCATCACATTTTACACACATCGCAGACGATTTTGTGGATTTTTTTTTTATACTATTCTATGAAGCTATCGCTTTGCGGTTATCCATGATACATCGCCTAGTTAATGTCCCAATGTCTAATGATAATTTTCTAACGGACCTTTCAATAATAAAACATACGAGCCAAATTTAATTGTTAAAATCTTAAAACAAAATTTCAAAAGATAAGTAATTATACAATAGAAATAATAATAATGATATTAAACAATGGCGAAAAATTTTATACATTAATAATTTTTCAGTTCAATGCTCCAAAAATCTCCCATCTAATATTAAACCGGCATTTTATACAAGGAATAATCTTGGAACTTTTTTGAGGAACACTGATGATAAAGAAGCCGTAGTTTCGACAATAGAATCAAAGAACACGTAACATGTCTTAAAAATATTTTTTTTTTCTGAATTCGCTTATCATATTATCTCAAATATCATAGTTTTGAAAAAAATCAATAATCTTCAAATTAATAGTAAAGGTAAATGCTTTGATAATTTAGTAGCCTTGGAAATTGATAAATACCTCAATAATAATAAGTCTATTATTAATAATCAAAAAAAAAACTATGTTACAGCCCCATTTTAAATATGTTTCCTTTCACCCCTCCCTCAATCTCTATCTCTTCCCCCACTCTTTAGTAATCCCTAGCCACGCCCCCCACCTTCACTGTGCCATTTATTATGTATATTCTTACATAATTTTGTAATATTGTTCAGTATACACTTGCCCTGATGATGGAATGGTTGTTCCGAAACCGGTAGGCGTGTAAAATAAATGTGGTTAAAACAAAATTTGAGTGTTTCATTTGATTATGTTTTTTTTCTTGAAGCTTTCATTTTCGAGTAAATCGGGTTCGAAGTTGGAAAAAAATCAGTAGCTACTATCAGCGTTCGCTGTATTTTAAAATGCGTCGAAATGTAGAACAGGCACAAGGTATATTTGTTCAACCCTCAAATACACAGATCGCATAAAACAAGTATTTTTAGGTTCCCTATGACCAGTTTCCCGATTGTACCACTAGTTTCCGAACACCGTGTATAACAATATAAAGTAAAAATCTGTTCGTCTGATTCAGCAAAAACTCCAATGGAAAGCGTCAGTTTTCAAGTCAACACAACCATTTCCAACTAGCCTCGTCATTTACATCATGAGATAATATGTGGAGCTTTGAAATCTCCATTATAAGTGTGAAAAATAAGAAAACATCTAAGCCATATTGAATAAGATTTATCAGATGTTAAAAAAAATGTACAATCTACTGACACGGAATAAATTGACGGATTGTAAAAAAAACTCGTAAGGAATCAAAGTATATCATTTTTAATCAAATGAAACACTCAAACATTGTTTTAACGACATGTATTTTACACGCCTATCGGTTTCGGAACAACCGTTCCATCGCCAGGGCAAGTGTATACTGAACAATATTACAAAATTATGGAAGAACATACACTTGCCCTGACGATGGAGCGGTTGTTCCGAAACCGGTAGGCGTGTAAAATAAATGCGGTTAAAATAAAGTTTGAGTGTTTCATTTGATTATAATGGATAACCACAATGTGATAGCTTCATACAATAATATCGTTCTTAAATCATACAAGGGTCCAATTTTCTGCGGCCAGAAGCACCAATGCAAAAAAATTGACAATTATATGTTGTCTAACAGCATTAAGTGGGGAAGAAAGTACATATTTTATAGTCTGATTTAAAAAAAAAAGTCAAAAGCTAGTTCAATTCGATTCCACGAGCTTTGCCATTTCACTTTCCGGTAATATCGGCTTATAAACTTACGCACAGATTTCGTTTTATCTCGGATCTTATTTTATGAATGTTATTAATGTAAGGCCAGGGCTTTAACTTTCCTAAAAACGATTCGGGAACTCTGATTCCTTTTAGCAAATTTAACACTGATTATATTCTTGCCTTAAATTTAGAAACGAAGAAATTTAAATAGAAAAGCCAGATTTACTGGCACTAAGTGAATTATCTTAACCAGTGGTAAGTGTGCGTTCCCGATCATGAAATTTTTAATTTTTCGGATCTTTTGACCATGAAACAAAGGCAGAATGTGATTTTTCTTTTACGGAACAAAATTCGCCGGGCGATCAAATCGGACATAATTTTCACAATTTTCTCTTTACGCGCCTTGAATTTTTGCGTATTCTTTAATTAATATTTTATCCTTTACATTTTTTTTTACTGTAACTTCAGATTGGTGACCCTGCGGGAAATAATTATAATGTATAATCTTTGGGGATGCTGCGTGGAGGGATTATTAGGCGCTATTTGATTACAGACTTTGAAACAAACTATAAAACTAAATTTATATAACTACCTACCATATAAAGGTATAGGGTGCTCGAGAAGAAAATGCTTATTTGAAGGTTTTGTATTTTTATGTGTACACCGCGCAAAGGTTGAAAGTGCTATCAATCGGTATAGGGTGCTCGAGAAGAAAATGCTTATTTGAAGGTTTTGTATTTTTATGTGTACACCGCGCAAAGGTTGAAAGTGCTATCAATCGGTATAGGGTGCTCGAGAAGAAAATGCTTATTTGAAGGTTTTGTATTTTTATGTGTACACCGCGCAAAGGTTGAAAGTGCTATCAATCGGTATAGGGTGCTCGAGAAGAAAATGCTTATTTGAAGTTTTTGTATTATGTGCACACCGCGCAAAGGTTGAAAGTGCTATCAATCGGTATAGGGTGCTCGAGAAGAAAATGCTTATTTGAAGGTTTTGTATTTTTATGTGTACACCGCGCAAAGGTTGAAAGTGCTATCAACCGTCTGGAGCCAGCGGGACCATGGTATCCCCAATTGCGGTATGTTGTGGAGCTGGAGCAGTGGACAGGGGAAGGAAACGGGGAAGAGGAAGGTAGGGAAGTATCTGGCTATTCGGATCTGGTCACTACTTTTTAGTTGCTAATTCACATGATTATCGTTTTAACGAAAAAATAATAATTACAGATGATATACTCAATTATAAAAAACCACTAAGATTTTAATGATAACAATCTACGAAAATAAAGTGCCTTTGAATACTAACTAACTAACTAAAAATCACGCCGTCTCCCCGCAGGGGTAGGCAGAGAGGACGGTTCGCCAAACAACTCGATCTTGGCATACACTTCTTGCTTCCTTTACTTTCATACAACGTCTCATACATTCTCTTCTGTTATTCCGACTTCTGACATGGCCCGACTCAAGCATTTGATTCACTTGATCGTGCCATGTCTTCCTCGGACGTCCCCGGCTTCTTCTCGTCATATATTCTCCTTACACTCCTTTCTTCGTTCATTCGCTTTACATGCCCAAACCATCTAAGCGTCCCTTTCTTAATCTTGCTCACTACGCTTACATCCTTGCATTCTTTACGAATCTCAACATTTCACACGATCACATACTGAGAACCCACCCCTTTCATGATTCATGCCTTTCCTCAGCAAGTAGTGTTACTGTTAAGTGAGGATTGTTTAATTTAAATATGGAAAGAATAAAAATGAAGCGGGATCTACAAAGTAAAACACACTAATTTGGCGAAAAAATCTTTTCCGATAAGAATAATTATTCCTTAAAAATATTTAACTAGTCCAAATTCACCAGGAAAACCATACATATTTAACGTTTAAATAACAAACATAAAAATTATAAAAAAGACTTATAGAGAAACTCACTCTACGATACGTGCTGCAAGCATTATTACTTTGGTATAAAAATAAAATAAATCCTAAAGTAAAAAAAAAACATAGCAACATGTAGCACAACCAACGAGACGCCATTAGTTGTTTTATTAAAATAATCTTTATATGGTAGGTAGTTATAAAAATTTAGTTTTATAGTTTGTTTCAAAGTCTGTAATCAAATAGCGCCTAATAATCCCTCCACCCAGCATCTCCAAAGATTATATAAGGCCTTGAGGAAAATTATTTCCCGCAGGGTCACCAATCTGAAGTTACAGTAAAAAAAAAATGTATTGGATAAAATATTAATTAAGGAATACGCAAAAATTCAAAGCGCGTAAAGAGAAAATTGTGAAAATATTAACGTTTTCCATAAAACGGGAAGAATTGTATTTCAACGGTTAAATTAAATACTTTCAGAATGATAAAAAATTAATTGCTTTCCATTACTTACCTAAATTGAATAAAATACATTATTTGATGAATAGAAAATTAACTATAAATTCTTTAAATATTTCCCAAGGTATTTAAGGTTTGGTGTATCTTATAACGAAAAATAAATTTTAAAGACATTTTCGCTTTCAATTATTCGGCATTGATCGTTTCCGCCACAGAAAAATGAAAAAGTGGGGATGTACAGAGTGAAAGTTGAAAAAAAATCCAATCAGAGAAAAGCAAATGATTGATAATATATTGGCGTAGAATTTTATTCATGGCTGATCGATCTGCTACTTAATTGCTAAGGAAACCGAAACGAGGGTTTTTGGGTAATTTCGTTGCCGTATATTTTATATACTTGCCTCTGTTAAATAAATTGAAATTGAAAAACCGATCAATTTGTTAAATATACATTGAATACATTTAGAATTCAGTAGGCTGTAATGTACGAGCCAAGATAATATGCTCTTAGTTAAGAAAATAAACAAAAATGTAATTCATCTATGTTAAGGAAAATTATTTAAGGGTTATATTAGGATATATAATAATGAATTATTAATGTAGTGCATACTATTAACTATTTAAAAACAAAACATAAATCATATTTGGATCTAAATGGTACGTAATTTTTATCATCAATATAAATCACACATCTGTTGTTTTTTGTGAAGCATGAAAAACCCTCGAACTATGAGTTCTGGCGTTATGAAATTAACCTTTTTCCATCTGAAACTAATAAGTTTATTATATACGCAAAAAAATGAAAGAAAATTAAAAGATTTCAGTCGCATCTGGGACTCAGAACCCAAGACCTCTGCCTATCCGGGGCAACCGCTTAACCAACTTGGCTAATAAGACCAGTTCAATTTATGCCATCTTCATCGATATCATTTGAAATCTTTTTTCTGCCATTTTTTCCGTTTTCATATTTCATTTAGGTTATGTTAATATTATTTTCTACAATGATTAAATATTAAAATGAGGTTTTTAAATCTCAATAAATATAATTAATAATTAAAAATTGAACATATTATACACGAAATTATTTTTAGCTCCCAAAGTCATTTTCATAGTAAGCTGCTGTGGTGGAGCTTTGAACAATGTTCATTTGTATAAATATTTCTGAAAAGGGCTAATGAAATTCAGTCACAGCGGGATTGTAACTACTAGTATTTCATAAAACAGAGAATGGACGAATTCACATTTGTCAATAAATTTTTTAATCAGAAATATGATCCGAGAAAAAAATAATTCTAATTGCGGGTGAAGCTGGTTAGTAAAGCCATCGGAATATATATTTTTACACTTTTCTAATAAGTTAAAAAACATCGATTAACTAGTGCAGAAGAAAAAACGTTTTTTTTAACTCGATTAATTCCACATTAGATTCTGCGATAACCTGTTCGATGGAAATAATACCACTCAAAAATCATAAGAGTTCTTCCCGCGGACGATAATTGAGCCACTTTTTTGCAGAATCGAGCTAAGCCTCGTCGCTCATCCTGAGAGTGTACGCAAACAAAAATCTATATTTCATCCTTAGAAAAACAAATGCTGCGGCAGAAATATAGCATTTTTACGGGAAAAATAATTTATAAGATGACATCCACTCGAGGGAGAATTAATGACGGAGTAGATTCGACACGTTTCCGGGAAAGGTATCAACAAGGGGTCGGAATTCTAGTTTAGAAATGTCGAAGGAATAAACCATTAGACAACGATACCTACTGTAAGAACATAAACTAATAAAGTAATTTTGTATTTATGAATATTAATCAGGACGCTTGCAAATAAATGAAGAGCTTTATTTTTACCAGCGTGGTGCTACTTTAACACTAGCTAACTTACCCGGCGTTGCCAGGGGTTATGAATTATTTAGAGTTTTAAGGTTGTGATGTGTTACCCCTACACCTAGAAATTTTCATCTTATTTTGAATATCAAGTGTGCAAAATTTCATCAAGAAGTACTAAAATTGTGCTCTAAAGGGGCGAGAAAGAGGGGTGGGGGTAGTTTTTTCGAAATCTCGTGTAGACAGCGACCTTCCTCTTGTTTTGAAGGTCAACTATGCAAAATGTCATCAATAAGTACCATAATTTCTGCATTAAGAAGTGGGAAAGGGGATGGGGGTGGTTTGCCGAGATCTCATGTAGAAGCGACCTTCCTTCTTGTTTTTAAGGTCAAGTGTGCAAAATTTCATCAAGGTCGGAATAAAATTATAGGTTTTATAAAAAACAAACCAACCCACCCAACCATAGACACTATTTTTATGTATATAGAAGATGGATAGATATGTCGGTTACAAGAAAAGGGGGTAGAGGCAGCATGGTATAAGTTGAAAGCTCTTCATATATTATATTCGGACGTTCGCGTATATTTACTATACTACCAGGCTTCGTCGAAGTTACAACACTCTATTAAGAAAATTGAATTTTAATTAAACGATTGAAAAATATGTAACAACCAATCTGGCGTCTCGTCTCATAATTTGTCAAATTAATGAATTTTTCGGAAATAACAACATAGGTAACGATAGAAAAATCGCAGCTAGCTAGCTAAGTGAGACACAAACAGGTTGAAAACAAAACATATAAAAGAAAAATATTCAGCGGAAAACGAAACCCTTTTATTAAAAAGCAAAACCAAAATAAATATGAGTAGAAACGAAAAAATATTAATATCGCAGTCATAAAAGATGAGGAAAGCCCCGTACGGCATGCGAAAATGGCGCGATGTGTTTTTATGTGCCAGTTTTCTGGGGCATTTGAAATTGCTCGGCAAAAATAAACACAGGAGGCCTGCGAGGCCCAAAACCCCTGCAAACCCACACAATCGGAAAGTAATTCCGCGGCCCTTTGCGCTGCCCTCAGTGCCCCTCACTCCGTGCGCGGTGCGGCGAGATCAGCAGGTTTGATGCACCTAGTTAATAAGTAATTCGCGGCCCCTTGACTTGCAGTGGTGCCGAATATATATATATATATATATATTTTTTTTTTTTATTATAAAAACAAAACAGTTCATTAATAACAATGAGAAACAATTAACAGGTATTAAATATTACATAGTGTGTACCTATGACATGTTTCCTTGCAATGTGGTATGGCCCGTAGGCAGTTTATATCATTGACAAGATGCTTCTAAAATGCGGGCAATGAAACCGAAAAATTTCGATGTTAGATTTTAGGCAAATGTTATTGAAGGTATGAAGAGCACAGTCAGCATTTGTTTAGTAACGAAGCGCGTTGAATAGTGGTGTGTCCGTGGGTACATCTCAAAGGTATGAAAAAATTAATTAGGGACAGAAGTTCAGTACAGTCCATGTTATTGCTTAAAATTCTAGGTAGAAATATTAAATCAGCAACTGTTCGTCTTTGTTGAAAAGATGCAAATGTACAATTTTAAATGCGTAATTAAAAGTAATTGTTAGGAATTTGAAGGTCAGATATTTTATACGTTATATACTATCGATGTACAATAATTTATACGGTGAGTTCCAGATCGGTGAAACATATATATTCCAGTGTACTTCTGACTAATGATAAATATAACGTTTCGACTGTACTAGGGTTACTGAACACTTTATTAATACATATAACAAAACCAAGGAGTTTATATGACCTATGAACGATTAAGTGAATGTGATTATTAAATATAAATATGCTAACTAGTCGGAAGTTTGCATTCCGTTTTAGAGGTTCATTGTGGGCGAATAAGAGAACTTAATTATATATTCATTTCTGGTAAATGTCATAGTATAACATTTAAAAACGCTGATATTTAAACAGTTAACTTCGCAATATTTTCAAGCCTTTCCAAGTCACTTTGAAACGCTTCACGGTCAGAGAAAGAACAACTTTGAATATTTTCATGTCGTCAGCGCACAGTTCATATTCGGAATTTTGAAAATATAACCAATGTTGTTGATATGTCGAACATGAGCGGACCGAGGTGGGATCCTTGGGGAACACCCAATATTACATCGATAGACTTTAAGACTACTTTTGATTACGGTTACTAATGTAGAACATAATCCATCCTAACAGGTCGCCGTGTGCAACAAGATTTTTCAAAATAATTAATTGGATTGCGCGGTTGTTGGATGTTGCAGACCGACCTCTCATAAATCCATGCTGATTTGATGGAAATAACCGAGTATAATTGATCAAAGACGATTTTTTCAAGAACTTTTCTTGTGTAATAAAATATGAAACATGAGTAATAGAATAAAAATTTCCTCCGATCTAAATTATATCTGTCGTTGGTTGTAAAAACGTATAACATTTTAGAAATAATTAAAGACATTCATGAAAAACAGAAACATTTTATACATCTCTTTGTTCATAAGGTTTCAGCACACATCGTCTCCCCGTCAGGACATATACACCAATAAATAGTATTACATATTCATAAACCTGGCAGTTGTTACGCCGAAACTAAATAAAGCACTTAACACAAAGTTACAATATTGTGTTTGATAATATTCCATCTTACAGAAACTCATTTCTAAACAATATTAAAAATGTGTGAACTTCAACAACCTCAAAATATTCCCGCTCTTATACGTGATCTATGGGTAAAACACCTTTGAAGGGTGAAAGTCAAATAAATGAGAAAAATATTAAAATAAGATATTTGATTTATTATGGCAGGTTTTTTTTTTTTTTACATGAATACCGCACAAGAGTCCCAACTGCTCCCAACCGTCTGGAGCCAGTGAGACTATGGCATTCCCAATTGGGGAATGTTGTGAGGCAGGAGGTATTGGGGAGGGGAAGGAGAAGGGGAAGGGGAAGGGGAGGAGGGAGGTGGGGAAATACCTGGCTATTCAGATCTGGTCACCAAACACGGCTAAAAGCCATTTCAAGCAACGTTTCAATTCTGAATGGTGGTCTTTCACCAGGGCGATACTGAGAGTATCTTCCACTCTGGAGCGTGCGCAAATATGTTATATATTATTTTTAAATTAATTAATTGTGAAACAACACAAATTAATTAAATAAAATTTACTTGCGCACGCCGGGATTTGATCCCGCGACCTTCGGATTCGTAGTCGAGAGCCTTACCCCTCGACCATGGAGGCCGTCAAAGGAGGTACATGGATATGATATTAAATCACGTCAACCATGAGATCACACAGCATTATTTAGAATAACGAGTCTAGAATGTAAAGCTGTTATCATCGTCATTATTTTCATCCCCTTCTTCTTGTCGATTCGGAGGCATTGTTCCGACAAGACGTGTCCCCATCTTATACAACTTCGGCCTTGTCTCTCCTCGCACAGTTTCTGCATTTGTTTTCCCCCAATTTGCGACCAACTGGATAACTTCCCTGTTAAACTGATAAAATTTGGTTTGGTAGGAAGTCGTTCTGTTGGCATCCCGAGGCAACTCATCCGAGATTTCTCTACGAAAACTAGCAGAGCCGAAGGCTTCGCGGATAGTAGTTTCTTCCTCAGTCCCATAGTGATTCCCGCCACCCGCCCCTCCCAAGAATTTCGGCAGTCTGGATCATAGAACTCACTCTGCCGTTAATCCGAGGTCTATAATAAAGATGAAAGATACACTGATCACCGAGAACATACGCAAATACTGTAAATATAATAGTACATATTATATTTATATTAGTTTACTCCAAAGAAATTTATCTTAACCCTACTCATATTTTATGGGATAAATCATCTGACATATTCCACGAGACGCCACTGTGATCGTTCGTCCATGAGCAGTACGAAAATTGTAAGCTCACCGAAGGCGAAGGCTGGAATCACATTGAGATTCGGGGTAGTTTCATTCGGAGGAAGATGAATGTTATGTTCATAATATTCCAGGTCAAAACTGAAATAATTTACACGGGAGGATCCTTGAGGCGTACTATTCTATTCACCCGTTTAATGGGGGATGCTGCTTGTACTCAGATTTCGGACTGACGGCTCACAATCCAAGGGTTCTCGGCAGATATGATAATATAGCAGGAAAATGTAGTAATAATAGTGAATTTTCATCAAAATGTGATTAATGTTGGTTATTTCTGTTATAATAATATAGTTTGTGTTTATGTTTACGTAACAATATAGTAAGGTTTTCATGACAATGCGTTTTTTTGTTCTTTTCATAGAGATATGGTTTGGGTTTCACAGCAATACGTAAAGTTTTTTGTCTCATTCGATATTAATTGTTTTGATAATTACATGACTTGGGTTTTTATAGTAATATAAATTGACAATGGCGTGCATTGCTCTGTGGCCAAAGATAGGCTGCGTTTGGTTTTTCATGTTTTGGTTATGATTGTGCATTGAATATTTGAAAATGTCCATTATATTATCATCTTCCGCTGATTGTTGTGGCCAACTGAATATAACGAGCGTACAAGTTCCTTACCAAATTCGTAGAAAGAATACATTTTGATCAGAAATTAGTCAACTTTAAAAAAAAATTATTCCTTCGATTTTCCTTGGATAGGCACAGCTTTTCAGCCTTTGTGGACTGCGCGCCACTGATATGACGTGTTATGTTTTCATAAAAAAATTCGCTGTTCTGACTCAACCTCGTATCTACAAAAACATGTTGTTCTGGAGAAGAAAGAAACTGTATATTTTCCTTATTCTAAATTGTTCGAGGCAATTCTTTTTTTTTATTTCATTAATACATTATATATTGAAGTATTAATTCAATTAAATAAACTTTAACTTTAAAATCATATTGAATGAGGAAAAAAGACAGTTTCTTTCATATCCTCATAAATAACGTTTTTGTAGATACGATATTGAGTCAGAACAGCAACGATATATATGTATGTAGATTGGCTTCCACAATAAAATGTTGGGTTTTGTTACCATTATATATTTATTTTATTTATTTATTTATTAACGCCCCAAAGGGCTTTTACATATTTTAACATTAAAATGATTATGTGTACAGAAAGAAGAAAAAAAAAGTTTATAAAAAAAATAACATGATACATAGTTGGTATATAAGTGTGCCATATTTATAATATATATATTTATGTATGTATAATAATGTATAAGTGCATGACACAGAGTAGTTATAAAGAGAAATGTTTTTAATTTGTAGATACTACTTTTTTAAAAATAAAAATAGTAATAGCCTGATCTACATGATACATAATACACAAGTGCATAATATAATACTCTTATAATATGAGTGCATGACATTGTGGAAAGAAAAAATCAATGTGTTTTTATATTTCGGATGATGTAAAAATGTATGAAATTGCATAATACATAATATAATATATGATATATAGAAAAAAAAAAGAGGAACAAGTTTTTGGATTGTAGATGAGTACAAAGATAATATATATATATTAAACAAGCCATACACATACTCGTCAGATCTTCTATTTAAAGAATTCAAAGTCAGAAAATTAAAAGAATTATATTTCTATCATGTAACTTTGCAAATTTATAAAGATAATATTCTAAACAAAACTGCACCATTTAAAAATAATAGAAACCTTAGACAAACATCATTTCTTCCAATTCCAAAATGGAAAAAAACAATGGGACAATAATTATAAATATCTTGGAGTTAAATTTTTTAATTCATTACCAGAAAAAATTAGAAACATTAATAATGATTTAAAAAAATTTAAAACACAACTTAAAAAACACACTGAAAATATACACTGAATAATATAACATAGAAATAAACAAAGAACAAAAAAATAACACACCCCCATACACACAAGCTCAGCTTAATTATAGGGGTACATCTTATATAAACATTGAACTTTTGAAAAATATTGTAACCTTGTTTAATTATTAATTATGTATCTTTTTTTGAATAAATTAAATTTTAAAAAATATATATATATAAATAAATAGAATAAAAAAAACATTAAAAAAAATAAAAAATAAAAAAATATATATATATATATAAAATAAATAATAATAATAATTAAACAATAGCTCTTATGCGATGCTCTTATAATTGTTGCAGTATAAAAATATCGTTCAGGTACGTTTTAAACATGGGTAAACTTATATTAAATATATCTATAGCAGAGGTGAATTTATTTCCAAGTATATTTAGATGAGAAATGGGTGCATGCATTCGGTAGTTAGTCCCAGAATTATTGTTACAGAATAACATATTTTGCCGAGTTTGTCGACGAGGTACTTTGAAGTTGATTAGTTGCAGGAGTTCACAACGGTCGGAATACGGAATAAATAATTTTAAATAAAAAAGTATTAAAGTGGTGTATACAAAGTGAATTTTTAATTGTATTATAAATAAAAAAGTTAAGTTTGTTATTTTTCTTCTATCTTCTAGAGTATGTATTTAGCAATAATGTACAGTTTATGTGTTGTATTGGTATGTGTAGTTTGAAGTTAATAAAACGTAAAAATTTGCGCTGCACGCGTTCAATATTTTTTATATGAATGAGATAGTATGGGGACCACAGTATTGAATTGTATTTATATTTATTATATTTTAATCATTGAAAATAATATAAACAAATCTCAAATGAAATATGAAACAGATAAGACGCAGAAAAGGGGGTTACGGTCACATCTGCGAGCTAAAATCACCTTATTTTTTTCGTCATTTTTATCGGATGACCGACGGGTCCTGGATTTGAGTCCCATTTTCTGTTTCAAATTTCATTTGAGATTTGTTAATATTATCTTCAACGATTAAAATATCACAATGGGGTTTATACGCTTCAATAAGTTATTCTAATAAAAAATGAATACATTAATATGTTGATTTTGATAATGATATTGTTTGTTTTGAGATTCATAGTAATATTACTATTAAATACTGTTCTGCTTTTATGAGAATTTAGATGGTATTTAAAATGATAATGGTTTGAGTCTCAATAATACGTGTGGCTGTTTTGTTCTCATAATAATACATGTGGCTGTTTTGTTCTCATAATAATACATGTGGCTGTTTTGTTATCATAATAATACATGTGGCTGTTTTGTTCTCATAATAATACATGTTGCTGTTTTGTTCTAATAATAATACAGTTAAGTTTGCGAACAGCATTTTATGTTTTTCTACTGTTAACACATGATTAGATCTCAGTTCAACAATGTGTCGGGACCGTGTTTCCATAACGCCATGGCACGGGTTTCAGTATTTCTTTATGTGTTTTGGTAATAATATATCGTATATTTGTTTGCCTGTCAGTAGTTATATACATATCACGGAATACTTCCAGCAGTGAAAAGGTTAAAATAAAGGGGTGTGAGCAATATTGTTAAATTAGGGAAAGGGTGAAAATTGCGTTCAACCCTTATAATTTGCCATCCAAGAGATATAAAGTATAAATGTACTGTGTATGTAGGTAATGTATTATTTTAATTAAAAATCCGTTATGTTCACACCACAATTCTTTTATTTATTATCATTAACATAAATAAATTGTAATTATTTAGTATTTCAACACGGTAGTAATAAATTAAAAATTATTCTAAATAAACGAAACAAGTGAAAATTAAAATTCGTATCAACCTGTCTAATGTATATGTGAACTTCGAGAATTTCATTTTATTACATTATATATACATATAAACATTTGAAGTCGGTGCTGGTGTATTATTGTCACTAGAATCTCACTAGAAGTGAAATGCCTGTACTGAGATGGGAATTTACAGAAGTGGTTGTTCAGCTATATGTTATACTAGAGTAGACTCGTCAAAAATCACGTAATATAATTGTGAATTTATTTTTATTTTCATTTTTAATATAAATAAAAAAATATAAAATAATTTTTAATAAAAAAAAATGTAAAGATTTTTTTTTTTTAAATATTGCCTTGGCTAAGAATCGAATCCTGATCGATTGTTTTGAAGACAGTTCTACCCTGACCATTACACCACCATTGTAAGAACGGCATAAATTATTTGTATCTACTGAAAATAAGAAACATGTATTTGTATTCTTACTAGAATGTTACGTACTCACATCACATCCGAAATTAGATTGTTTAATAAAAAAGACAAAACGGATTACATAATGCAAATGAAACATGAATTTAACAAGGATAGAAACCGTTGGATTGAAATATTGAGTACAACAAGGTATGAATTTTCAATGCCTGAAAGTGGATATGAAGATATTATGAAAGAAGTGTAAAGGATGAGTTGCAAAAACAGATCCCAGTAATGCTTTAAATATTTTTTCGGTAGAGATAAGAGCATCATTTACTAATGGTTTCTTTGATTTTGTTGTTTTCAGACGTAACACTGCCTTGATTTTGTTATTTTTAGACGTTACACTACCTTGATTGCAAAACCTTCAAAGGGTTGGCTAATGTGAGTACCCTAGAGGGGAGTGTCTCAAATCCTGGAGAAGAACATCTCTGGAAGAAAGCTCAAGGAAGGCAGCATAGGAAGGAGGTGAATAATATAAGTGAGCCTGCCAGCCTGCCTGTGGGGTGACTGGCAGAAAGGAGGGCACCGTAATAAACACTGTTTTATGTAATTCATTATTATTTAATTAACATTCCTTGACATCTGTAAACCGTATAGCTATCTTTATTATTCAATCAAAATTAGAGCTATTGCAGCCCCAAGCCTAAAAACTGAACAATCGAATTCAATATTTGCTCTATGCGGGAATGAATCACTCAATGTGAAATGCATACATTTCGCCATGGACGTCGTTGATACCGATTTTAATAATAATGCTTCATAATTTTAATAACTTGGGTTAAACATCACCTTAAATAATCATGATAGTACACAATTGCTGACAATGTACAAATCTCAAGTGCGCTCCGCTGTAGAATTCGGCAGCCACCTCTGGTCGGGAGCTCCAAAATATCTGAAAAAAATCTTTGACTCTGCAGAAACGGGCGGTCAGTGTGATAGACTCCCCATACCTTAACAAACGGATTGCAATCTTTGGAGCATAGATGGGAATGCTGTCATTGTTCTACCGGTGTTTCAATGGAAGATGCTCTGAGAAAATAGCATCATGGATCCCTTCGGCACCGGTGCAGAGTCGGGAAACACGTCAAACGCGCACCCAACATTTGTACACGGTTGACATGTGTCAGATGAGAACGAGTCACTTCCACGACTCGTTCTTACGTTCAACAGCTCAGCTGTGGAATGATCTGCCGGCCTCTGTGTTTCCTCCCTCCTACATCACGGGTCTCTTCAAATACCCTCCAAACAGCATCCCCAAAAATGATATAGGCCTTGAGGGAAATTATTTTCCCCGGGGCCTCCTGCGTGGAGTAACTGTAAAAACAAAAGCTAAACCACATGTGGTCGGGACCCTTATTCAGATTGCTCAGTAATCGCAGTCGAATAAAATAACGATCGACGGACTTGTGAATCTGAAGTAGTCAACCCTTACACCATTGTCTAAGATAGAAGCAGAAAAATCTTTCATATCTGTGACCACTTGGATTACAAATAATATTATTTTGGTCTGTAACTTCTAGATCATCAGCAGGGAAGATTTGAAATATTCTCTATCGAAATGTCAGACGAAGCTGGATATTATAGATAGTAATATCATAGTAGACGTATTTTTAGTCGTTTCAATACGCAGAGAATTTTTTTTTTTAATTTAGAATCACATTGGGAAGACATTCAAAATAAATATTTAAAAAAATATTATTGTTCTACAACCGCAGACTCCATAGTATAGTAATCCAAGAGATGAACTCTGTGTTCTTGCATTGTAAAATTTTGATTCGTGTTTCGGAGGAAACAGCTGATCCCGCCATAGCCAATAGTGTAACTACAAGTCAGGGGTGGACAGGAAACTGGTGGTAAAGGGGAAGGGGTGGGGTTATGATCTCCGCTCTCATTAAACATTTAAAAAGACGGGAATCTACCCAGTGCCAACATTTCTATATGTACATATTATAGGTACCTATACTCTATGCTATTGTGTATCCTAAACATCGTGGCAGCAGTTCTCCAGAATTATTCAAAGCATTTCAATAAATCTACGTACGTGAAAATGCCTGAACCTTCACAAATTAATTTTAGTTTTTAAGTGGTAGCTTATATTTCCGGTTCTCATTTTCCTTATTTAATGAGAAACATTTTAGTTATACGAACGTTTTGCCTTTCCCACAGTGGTGTACCGAAAAGGGGAGAAGTCTCTAACGAATTAAGTAGGTACTTTGTTATAAAATAATACATAATTATTTTTAATATACCTACATAGAAAAAATGTACTCCTATTAACGAAAAAAAATGTTCAGCTCTTGCTTAAAAATATGTAGCAATTGTTGGGCTACTTATATTATGTATCACTTGTGTCATTTTTGTATCCCTTGTTTCTATTATATTATGTACTAGCTGAAGTACCCGGCGTTGCCCGGGGTTATGAGTGGTTGTGCTCCCCCTACCCCTACCCGGTAATATTTCTCTTATTTTGAACATCAAAAGTGCAAAATTTCATCAAGAAGTGCCAAATTCTGCTTTAAGGGGGTGGAAAAGAGGGGTGGGGTGGTTTGTAGAAATCTCATGTAGACAGTGACCTTCTTCTTGTTTTGAAGGTCAAGTGTACAAAATTTCACCAAGCTCGGAATAAACTGCAGATTTGTATACAAAACAAACACCCGGGACATTGTTCTTTTTATAATAGATTTTATCATCGTAATTAATCATTATTGTTTGAATTTAACTAACTAACCATCACGCCGTTTCCCCGCAGGGGTAGGCAGAGAGGACGGACCGCCAAACAACTCGATCTTCGCATACACTTCTTGCTTCATTCACTTTCATACGTCGCATACATATACATTCTCTTGTTTGAATTTACCAGTATAAATTGGCTAATCGGGTAGTTTGTTAGTAAGCGGACTTTTTGCGATCTCAGCAATAACTGAATGTCTTCCATCCTGAATAAAATATTAGACTAGAATACTCGAATTGTCAACAGACACAGCAAACTCCATCCCGAGCAGATAAATAATTACCAACTCCCTCTAAAAGACTCGTATTTTTTAAGATGTGAAACTTCCAGAGGCCGAAATAAAGTACCGTAAAGAAGAGAAAACAACATTTTTTTTTCTGGACGTAAAAAAAGTTGTTGCATGATAAGGCATTTACGAAATAATTAACGCAGTTCTTAGGTATGCATAGCATTCGGGTTACTCCCAGGTTTTCCTTGGAGAAAATGTATACCTACGTTGTATCTTGTAACTAACCTCATTTTTCACGTCAAGCCATGACAGTTAATTAGCAAATGGTTTGCGTGGAGGAATTATTTCCATTTGAGAAATGTGTAGCTATTATAGCACCTATTTTCGTGAGATATGTCGATGATTCCTGCTTTATTGCACGAAATGACAGCTATTATACCAAAGTATATGATTAATGCGTGTAAAAAAACTATCCAAAGCTCCTAACACAAAAAATAAATATAGTACAGTTAATGCTATATTAAACAAATATTGATTTAAACAATTATGCGCATTATAAAATCACACGAGGCTAACTCATTCAGCCAATCTGACGACTGCTCCAAGTCACTGATCTATTGAAGCAACAATCAGAAGCAACGTGAATAGCCAGTACAATCATTAATTGTACGCTGTGCGCTATAAAAACTAATCCTAGACTTGTTTAGAAATTCGAGAAAACATCTCTCATCTTCTTCCCCTTGTCCTATTCGGGTGCTACTTCAGCGACCACCGCCCATAGTAGGCCCAGCCCCGCCTCACACAGTAAAAAAAGGGTTTTTTTTCATAAGAATCATACTATTTTTAGAGTGAATTATTAGAAAAGGGCGTGATACCAATTCAGACATCGTAAACCAAAAATACAAGCTAGGCTCCTAATTTAAAAGCGTAAAAATACGGCAGTAAAAACCAAATCGGAAACAATTTCACCATCAGCCGGCATTTATATAACGTAAGAAATTACACATACAAATGGATTAATAGTTTTTTGATAAAGGAGAGGATGCGTTCATCCAAGGTGAAGTGTGATACTTCAACAAGAAAATAGGAATAGTTAGTTCTTCTTCCCGCATACTACGAGTTAACCCATACCCGAGAAGGCACCACTCAGATGGGTGTGCATAATTATGTTAAGTTAACGGGGTTATTTAATAGAGGATATTTTACAATGTGGGTTTAATTCTGGGCCAAATAATAACTCAGTTCAGAAACAACTCGTTTAAGTGAAGTAAAAAAAAACTTATCATCCGACCACGAATGGTCCGACGATGTTTGAATTCCAAAGAAATTAAATAATAAATAAATTTTATGACGGCTCAAAGGACGACAGTATGAGGAGGTCGGGGACTGGTTATAATATGGAATTTATTAATGTGGATTGTGAGTTATAAAAACGTTCAGTGAAGGAGTAAACACCAAGATCGTTCCTCATTCGCAACGTTTTACAAAAAAAAAACGAGTAAGAGAAACGACGTTGGTGTGCCAGTGACAGTAAAGCCAGTAATATATAAGATGATGTATTTGTAATTATAGTTGCAAAAAGTGAAAACAAAAACTAAAAAACAAATTATAATACAAACACATAAATTTGTTTTAAACCACTTCAATTTAATATATTGATCGAAAGTACCCTTCGTTCATACTAATATTAAAACTGACATGAAATACAAAATAATGATAGACATATATAAATATTTAGGTGTAGGAGTGGGAGGCGACCAAATGGGAAGGTTTAATTAGGGGTTTTTCGAGAAGAACAGAGCGGTTCACTAATAAAAAGCCAGAATATTACTTATTCAATACACTAAAATTAATATTTAAAGATATTCTAATTTCTATTTTAACTCCTGTATCTTTATTAAACGTGTGATCCGTTGAAATGAGATGATTGCCAAACTCTGAAAAATTGTTGTTGTTTAAACATCTTAAGTGTTCCGTGATTCTAATATTAAACATTACATAATGTCTTACCTATGTTAAACGAAGGACAGTCATTGCAACATAGTTTGTAAATGCCTGAGAGAGACTTAATTTATCAGCCCTGTCATAATACTTTTTTTTAGTACTTTACCTATGTTATTATCAGTGTAGAACGCGTGGTTAATGTGGGTTAGCAAATTATTTGTGCTAAGTGAAGAAAAGTTGGATATATAAGTACAAGATTCATTAAAGGGGATTTATTAAAATTCTATTTTTAGTTGCAGACAGATGTATCGAATAAAATTTTATTAGTGGAAATGGGTTTAAGTTTTTCATTTAAAATTTTATCAATTAAGTGTGAGGTGTGACCATTATTTAGAGCTATTCGTTTGATTTTTTTCATTCAATTGAGAAATTATCCGTTGATAGCGGGATTTTTACTAACCGGTGAACCGTTGAATGATAATTTGAATGTTTTTGTGCTTTGCACGAATATGTAAAAAGTTTCGGTCTGTGTGATGTGATGTGATTAAGACATAACACCCACCTACCCACAATGGCGAGTAAGGTGGAAGAATCCTGCGGAAGCCTTCATCCAGCATTGGAATAAGGACACCTGATAAAAAAAGTTTGCACTTTAACGGATTACTGTAGGTATGATAAGTTTAAAGCTAAAACTTTGGTCCTAAGAACCCGATAACTGATATAATCGGATAAGTTCTCATATTTACCAAACTTTTGGGCTTAACTTAAGTCAAAATGATACCCTTAAGGCGTTCCTGAATCTCGCCAAGTTTCTTAGAGAACATATTATAATATTTAGTACTACAGTGTATTTTTACTCGTTGATACACAAAGAAAACTGTACAATGCGGCTAAAAGCTACGAACCGAGCTTTCCCGGACTAATATACAGTTTACGAGCCACCTTCATTACTTATTAACCTGGAAAACCTTAAAAATCACCCCGGGAGAAGTGGTCCAGTACTTTGGGCGGAATTAATTCTGAAACAGAATTAAAGTTTTAATATCCCAACAAAGGGCCCGGCAATTTAGTGAATATTTTATTTCTCATAAATAAACCTTTTAAGAGTGAAAAAATTTAAAATTAAATGTTACAATAGAGCATAAATATAACGTGACAACGTAAAACACATTTTGCGTACACGTTATGGCCTACCTTAGGTGCGTTTTATGTGTATTAATTGGCTAAAAAAATATTTTTACATTCCAGATATATTTCGAAATAATCAATTGCACGTTGATAAAAATTTCATATTATCAATTCATTTAATTCTCAACGGATATGTATTAACATGACATTAAATTCAGGCAAGCTTGTGAAGAGTCGACCTGAAAGCTTCCACCGGGAACCAAAAATACCAACCAATTCTCTACTAAAAAGGTACTCAAAAAGGCATTACTTGCAACTTCCATCGATGTTTTTAATGCGCAGAATTTAAATAATTCTAGGGTGATTTTGGCTGTCAAAATTTTCTTTCAACGTTGACACATGCAAATAATACAATTTTACCCTGAAAGGTTTTGATGATGAATAACAAAAATATGGGCTTTTTATGTGCTATTATATATGCAAAACCGCTTTAAGGAGAAATTGATTTTTCAGCTCCGGATTTTATCGCATGCTCCATCCTGGAGAGTTGAAGCAGTCGGCAAATAAATCATCGTCTATGGAAGATTAATTATTGGCTTTTGGGTAATTTACCTTCACAAGAAAATGGCATTTTTGGGGGGTGAAATTTATAATGCGTGGTCGGGTAACTTTATTAGCAAAAATGTTTCTCCATATCAAATCCGTGGGGAGACTATACTGTTTTCCAATGGCATAGAATATACTGAAGGTAACCGGTAGTATAACTAATATCACCAACTTTCAGGGCTTTGGAGGTAATGGAGCGCTTTGAAAATGTACCTGGAAGGACGAGTGCACTATTTCTGAGCACTTCTCCGCCCCCACATGGGCAGTTCATAATACTCAATTATAATACTATCCGTAATGCCATATCTGCCCGCATTGTGCATGGAGATAGTCCCCTGGATACCATCATAATATATAATAGGTATCTTAAATATGAAATATTATATGTGCGTATGTATATATTAATATGTTTTTTTTTCTCATCTTATAATATCTTATAATAAAATTCATTCGTGTTCATAAAGCACTATGAAAATATTTTTACTAGATCTACGTAAGATATTTGAATATAAGGCACGTGCAAGTAATTATTCACATCACCGACACCAAGAATTAATTACTTCTACGCAAGGTGATAAGTTTGACCTAACAAATAGTTTCGGTTGGAAACTACGGACCCCATAAATATGGTGAAATTAATTGCTACGGTTCGAGTCAATGTTTGAAACAACAATAACCAGAATTTGTAGGAATGCCAACAGAGGTGAAGCTTAATCAAAAGTGTGAGCAGCAGCATTAGAAATTACGGTTCCGAGACCAGTGCTAACATTCGAACTGTTTCGTGTAAAGGGGTTAGCAAACACGAAACCTTTACGAACTGGAACCCGGGGGATTCTCCAACAGCCACCTTTATTTGGTACAATACCCCCGAAAGTCGCAAACTGAAGCCGCTCGAGGCTTTACTGTAAGATGACATGAAAGCCTTGAAATTTTTACTGTGATTAGGACTGACGACCCCACATCAATCCATCTGGGCCTCGGCTGCTAATGATAATGCGACTCAAACACAAAAGCTTGGAAAAGTTAAAAAAAATATAGGCTTTAAACAGCTTGTGTTACTCGTTATTTCAAAAAAATTGGGCCCATTTTTAATGTATTTTATGAGATTCCGTGACAATTCAACACACGTATGATATATCACCTAATTGACCTTTTTAATATTTAATTTTAATAGATGGTTAATCAGGCTAGGTTAGATTGGGTTTTGAGGTTAGATTTTTTTTCGTACTTTTAATGACTTCGTATCAAGTGTCATACGCGTGTTTTGCATTTTATGAATAGGCAGAATACGTTTATTAATACGAAGTAGGTCAATATTACTCTTAAATTCAAATAAGATAATTAACATTTTCGGTATATGGCACAAATAAGAGATGATTGGTGAGATTTTCATTATTAAATGGTGTTTTCATTTCGGAAAAAGAAATAGGGGTCACATATTTAATATAACTGCCAGCTTCCTACGGGTTAGAGCCGATTGGAATCGACCAAACTGATCTGAATATTATGTGTACAAATCTCAACTCCAGAAGGCTGATGAAGTGGAATAGTTACAGTCCGATTTTTATATAGAGTGAGTAAAAGACATTTATGTTCATGTGACACATCAAAAGAGCCCTCTTAGCTTTATACAGTACAACCAGGGGAACATATAGCCACCGATTGGAGTAAGTTATCAATCTGGTTAGCCTTTGGAACACCGAGCTCCCGCGGACAAATGTTTCCGTAGTGCGCAGAAGGTAAAATTTTGCGCGCGGCCCGCCCGAGCATCGGATGACTTTATTTTCGTAAAAACTTGTTTTTTGGAAAATTATCTTTTTATAAATCATACTGTCTCTACCATAAAATGTTTCCCAAGAATAGCTACTACATATACGACTATATACGAAAAGAAAGTATATGTTTTTATAAATCGTACTGTCTCTACCATAAAATGTTTCCCAAGACTAGCTACTACATATACGACTATTTACGAAAAGAAAGTATTTGTTTTTATAAATCGTACTGTCTCTACCATTAAATGTTTCCCAAGAATAGCTACTACATATACGACTATATACGAAAAGAAAGTATATGTTTTTATAAATCGTACTGTCTCTACCATAAACGTTTCCCAAGAATAGCTACTACATATATATACGAAAAGAAAGTATATTTTTACGTTGCCCATAGGATACGCCGGCGTAGAACGGATACAATTTTTGGGTATCCTATGGGCAATCTCGGCGGACTTTAGAAAGGGTTTTTATAATGCGGTTCTTAATGTCATTATTATTTTATGTTTTAAAATTTATTACACTGAATATGACCTTTAAAAAGCTTTTATCGATCCTTTGAGTAAATAAAATACGATATAATCAAGCTTCATGAAATGGCAATTTATACAAGACGGTGCGACAAAAGTACGCTCTGTGCCAACGAACAAACCACATTACCAATCAATGCTGATTGTCGATCGAACGAGCCCAGACACTCATCAATTATATATTAGTTTAAATTTTCAATTTGAAGAAAACATTCCCGTTTATTATTTCCAACCGAGCGAAATGTTTATTCGTGAGATATTCTTTGTGTGACCTTCCAGTAAAATTACGAAAAATTCGATTATAGAGATTCGGCACGATAGGGTAAAGTATAATACTTCATTTTTATTGCCACAATCAAGGAGTGTATAAAGTGGATTTAGAGAGAAATTCTTCACATTTGTCAAGAAAAATGTAAAGTAATTTATTCATTCGAATTTGTACAAAAAATACATTTATTTAATATATAAAAAATACAAATAGAGAAAATATGAGTGATGTAATATTTAACACATGTCTGTAAAAATGGGGAGTTGAAAATGAAATAAAAAATTGTAGTAAAAAAGATAATATTAACCAATTCTAACACGAAACCCAAAAAAAAAATTACAAAAAATAAAAAGGTATCAGTCGCAACTGGGAATCGAACTTAGGACCTCTGTCTTACCAGGACAACCGCTCGACCAACTGAGCTAATGAGACCATTTCACTTTTACGCCATCTTCATCGATATTATACCTCAATTTCAAGACTTGTCAATATTATCCTCCATTCTTGGATTGTTCTTGGTTGGATAGGATTCTTGGATTAAAAAACAAGAAAAGCAAAGTAAAAATTTGATAATCCTTTTTGTTTATTTTTTACAATATAAAATACAATGCAAAAAAACCCGATAAACTACTTTTTCGTAATGGGAGCTTGTTATTTAAAACATAAAATTTACTGACAAGGTTACAAAATATGTATGTATATATGTGTGTACTAGTATATGCAAAATGCAGAATTGCATGGAGATTGGGGCGAGAAAGGGGACATTACTCACATGACGAAATTGAACAAACCATAAACATTTCATCATTAGAAAAGCGTAGGAAAGACTTTGATCTCATTTGAATCATCTAAATTATTAATTGTATTATTAACTCACCTTCTTCGTTGCAACTCATCGAGTTCAACATTCCTTGCCGTAGACTCAGAAACAATGAATTGCTTTTCCTCAATCAATACTCTACTAATTATGCGTACCATTCTTCACCGTCCAAGATATCGAGACTTGTTAACTCAAGCCTCAATTTTTTGGCACAAGTCTGAAAGAATTTTGACTGGCTTTACGGAAATAAATTTCGAAGAATATCATTTAGTATGTCAAAAATCATGAACTCTACCAAAACCTTATACATGCTTTGACTTGAATGTTCTCTCAAACGTATATTTTTTTGTCATTGCTTCATTCATGTATTGTGTATGTGCTGTTATTTTCATGTAACTCTTGTTTATCTCATTTCGTGTTGTGTATTTTGTGTAATTGGACAATGGTCTGTTAATATAAAAATAATGAATAAAATTATACTCTACAAAAGTCTTGTGTGTGTGTGTGTATGTGTATGTGTGTTGTGTGTGTGTGTGTGTGTGTG